>PVKM010001348.1:0-79493 GCA_004027735.1 Carollia perspicillata | reverse complement strand
ATATGTTTCTGCAGAAACTATTCAGGTGATTCAGAAGGCCACAGCTATGGGTAACTGGTGATTGGCAGATTCATCACAACAATGTGTCCACTCATGTATCACTTCTTGTGCAGAGATTTTTGGCAAAACGTCAAATCACCTAGGTGACTCAATCCCCGTACAGCCCAGATTTGGTGCCCTGCGATTTCTGGCTTTTTGTAAAACTAAAATCATTTTTGAAAGGGAAGAGATTTCAGACCATCACTGAGATTTAGGAAAATATGACAGGGCAGCTGATGGTGACTGGGAGAACTGTGTGAGGTCCCAAGGTGCCTATTTTGAGGAGATCTGAGGCATCATTATCCTACGTACAATGTTTCTTATATCTTGTATCTTCTTCAATAAATATCTCTATTTTTCATTGCGCATGGCTGGATACTTTCTGGACAGGCCTTGTATATGGTAACTTATTGTTTAAATTATTTATTTATGTTTAGAAAGAGGGGAAGGAAGGGAGGAAGGAAGAGAAGGAGAGAAACATTGATGTGAGAGAGAAACATCTATTGGTTGCCTCTGAACATACCCCGACTAGGGACTGGATCTGCAACCTAACATGTGCCCTGACTGGGAATCGAACTGGCAAGCTTTTGCTTTGCAGAAGGACACCCAACCAACTGCACCACATTGGTAAGGGCCGTATATGGTACATTATTGTTTAAATTTTCCCCTGGTTGTGGTGAGATTGAGCAAAGCTTCTTAGGCTTATTTTTATTTTCTCTTATGTAAATTGCCTGTTCACATTTTTCATTTTTGAGGGGGAGGGAGAATTTATATGAGCTCTTTACACATTCTAGATAATAATCCTTTGTTATCTAGGTGCATCAAAAAAATCTTCCCTCAGTCTTTCTCTTGTTTTTTAACCTTGTGAATGATGTCTTGTTATTTGACGTCTATGGTATTTGAATGATGTCTTTGAATAAATGTAAGTTATTTTTTAAATAGAGCCAAATTTATTCATCATCTTTTCTATGCATTAGTTTCTATTGGCTCAGTCATGTTTTTGGATTTGCATTATAAATTTTGTCTTCACTTTTTCCACTTTCTTATGCCTGCTCCAGCTTACTAGTCTCAGCGTGCACGTGCCGTGCAGACTTGGGGGGGCTGCCCGGCTCATCAGCCTCCAAGCACACGTCACTTAAACACACTGAAACCAACTCCAGTGGCCGGCACCGACTTCCTTGCTACGGAATTATGAAAAAATCAACTCTTGTTGAAAAGAAGTAGGCCTTTGGCTGGAGTTTGGAATTATTTATGGTTGTAGACATTTGTCTTTGTAACGTCTTAGTTATCTTTAGCTGTCCATTCCAGAAAAATAAATCTTACTATTTGCCGACCAAACACACAAGGAGTCCTGGAAATAGAGGGAAAAAAATAGAAGGAAAAAAGGAAAAGCTCTTCACTTTCCATTCATGCATGCGTTTATTCATTCCTTTTTTCAGTTAGTCAACACATACTTTTTAAAATGCCTCGTTTTGGACATAGTAAAACAAATATCTCTGCCCTTGTGAAGCTGACATTCTAGCTACACATCCCTCTTACTTGTCTCAGTGAATTGGGGTTAAATACCCCTTGGAATGACCCCTGGGTCCCCTATCTCTGGTCACTTTCACCTTAACTTCTGTTTGTGGTCCGTCCATTGGCCATTTACTCTTTCTCCCAGGATCCCAGCTGTCAGGGATCATCCCAATTGTTAGTAATGTTTTTCCCTCAATGGGGCAGAATATTGAGGGAAGCTTTAGTTTCTTCAGGTATCTCCAAGCAAAACAACCAAAGGCAAACAAACATTTTCTCTATTACTGGTCTCTGCTGCTACCGTCTCTGCCTTCAGTCTGTTTCAAGCCACCCTGTGTGATGTACTTTGTTACCGTCACCCTAGGAAATGGATACTCTATTGAAAATAGGAAAACCCCCAATCTCGGTATTCCCTACCCCCCTTCCTAATTTATTTTATTCATAACATTATTCATTGCTAATATTCTATCTTATTTATTTAGCTTTTGCCTGTATGCTCTCTACAGCATGCAACCTCATGAGTTGGGATATGGAATCCTGAGTGCCAAGAGTAGTGTTTGCTCCCTGGCAGACACTCAATAACTATTGGTTGAATCAATGAGTGGATGAGGGTATGTATTTTCTTTTAGCATAACTCTGGTAGGCAGAATGTCAACAGATTCACATCACTTTTCTCTGCCTTACCAAAGACCTCTTTTGTCATCTCGGTTTGGTAAGGACAAGGCACCAGAAGGAAAGTGAGAAAGTGCTCTGTTCCCAGGGTTGGACGGCAGTTATAGAGGAACTCCATCCTACCATAAATATAAAATTGTGTTTTTTAAAAGCCTGTATGATTCAGAGTATGAATTTAGGGTGGATCTGTGGCTATCAGGATAAAGATATCACATGTGTGGAAACCTTCAGGCTAGGCATATGAACTGTATCCTTAAATATCTTACAAGGTCTGTCTGGAAAAAGTACAGCCATTGTTAATATAACGAGAATGATTTGTGCAACATCAATGTAACCAGGCAGCCAAGGAGAGTGGACTGGAATGCACATGCATGAACAATGACGACTTCACTGTACTAGTCAGTGGGGGCAGTAAATGTTGAGTGAGCATATGTACTGTGTGGCCATGACATTCAAAATGACTGAGTGAGTAGAGCAACAAACCTGCATCAAATTTTGCATTAAGCTTGAACATTCCTCCATGGAAATCCTTTGGATGATTCAGAAGGCTTTCAGGGATGACGCAATGAGTGCAGCATAAATAAGTGTATGGCAAAAGCACCTCAAAGTCACCATGTTAACAGTGTTTTTTGATTGAGAAGGTGTTGTCTATCATGAGTACACTCTTCCTCGACAGAAAATTAGAAGGAGTACTACCTCAATGTTCTTTGTTGGTTGAGAAATGCAATATGATGAAAATGGCCACAGCTGTGCGCAACTGGTGTTTGGCAGCTTCATTATGACAATGTGCCCACTCATGCATCATGTCTCATACAGAGTTTTTTGGCAAAGCATCAAAATACCCAGGTGACTCAGCCCTGCTACAGCCCAGATTTGGTGCCCTGTAACTTCAGGGTTTTCCCAAAACTAAAATCACCTCTGAAAGGGAAGAGATTTCAGCCATCGATGAGATTCAGGAAAAGACGGGGCAGCTGATGATGATTCCAACAAAGGATTTTGCAGAGAGCTCTGAACAGTGGAAGAGACACTGGGAGAACTGTGTGAAGTTCCAAGGTGCCTACTTTGAAGAGGACTGAGGTGTCGTTGTCCTGTGTACAATGTTTCTTGTACCTTGTATCTTCCTCAATAAATGCCTCTATTTTTCTCATCACAAGGGCAGATACTATCTGGACAGACCTCATATACTATTCTGGGCTCTTACATCTGAAGACAAAGTTGAAGCGACTTATATCTTCGGTATGAACTCACTGAGTCTTGGGCTCTAACGGAGTCATCAGCACTGCAGTGGCCCAGACATCTTGTGTGGCTCAGATACCTACTGGGGGAAGGACTATGTTAATTTTTGCCTTTGCCTCTACTATGATTTCCTACCACTTTGCTCTTTCCTAAAGGCTTTTGGAATGTTCTGAGAAAAGAGATAAAACGGTTTAGAAACAGGAAAAACTTTGTTTTTCAACGTCAGGTTTCTCCGGTACTGTCTACACAGACGCTACTCCTATCTAACGACAGGGACTTGGGGGCAGCCACGCCAAGCAATACTGAGCTGTGCTTGTTGATACTCGATCTGTATGTTCTCATCTAGGAAGAGGTCATAGGAAAGCACATTCCAAAGAATACGAATCACATGACTCTGTTTTGTAGGACAGGACAACAACCCTGAGTCAGTGTGTGTGTGTGTGCGTGTGTGCACATGCACACATGTGTGAAAGCTGCCCATGGAACCCCCTGACACACCACACTGCAGTGACATTGCTGTGGGGGCTTCTCGGGGTGGTGGAGGAACGGACCGTGGGTGATTTTTTACTTGTGGTTGACACATTCTATATTATTTGAATGCTTTATACTTAGAATATGCTATTCTAAAATTACAAAAAAAATTTAAAAATATTTTCTGCAGCTTTGGGATGGTCCCTTTTGGGGCAATGCTTAGACTCTGGAAACGGCAACTGGCACCTTGGTGCTCCTGCCCAGCCTCAGACCTGAGCATTCTTATACTTCCCCTGCTTTCACAGGATATGAATACAAGGACATTATTATATTCTTACAAGAGACACTAAGTTGATATTTTGGAGTATTCTGTAGTCCACAAAAAGGTGTTTCCTTTTTAGGAACAGATTAAAATTATTCAATGTCCACAGTAGTCCAGAGAGGTGGAGTCTAACTTCTCCGTTTTGCAGGTCCGATGAGGAAACAGGCTCTGAGAGGTGGGCTTGCCCGGTGTCCTGCAGACCCGGGGCCTCTGCCCTGCTAATGGTCAATCCGCCTTCTACAGAAACTCATTTGGGCCCGGCCCTCTCTGCCCACTGTCACTGCATTCCAGAGCAGGAGTGGAAACCCAGCCCAGGCTAAGCCAATCCGATGTTCTTTCCCAAGAAACTGAATTTGGGACTGATAGTCACAATACCCGGCAAGGGTTCAGAACAGATCTCAAATTATGCCACTTTGGCCCTGGCCGGGTGGCTCAGTTGGGGGAGCGTTGTCTTGTTGCACCGGAAGGTTGTGTGTTTGATCCTCGGTCAGGGCGTGCACGGGAGGTAACTGATGGGTGTTTCTCACATCGATGTTTCTCTGTCTCTCCCCCTCCCTGCCTCCCTCCTTCCCTCTCTACCTCTCCCTTCCCCTCTCTCTCTAAAATCAATAAACATGTCCTCGGGTGAAGATTAAAAGAAATGTGCCACTTTGGCATGTGAATTATTTTGAGCTGAAGGCAATCAATGCCCTGTAGGTTTATGAGAAACCTTTACCTCTCCCTTAAAGAATTTAAATTAGGAACCTTGCCTATAATAAGCGTTGTCAGCAGAAGGAAGTTTTATGACCTGTCTGTGAGGCAGAGCGAACTTCTAATTACCCAACAGCTGCTCTTCTTATCGTCCCGCAGCGACCCTGCTCCCCCTGAAGCCCCCAGGTTTCAGAGTGCCATCGGCACCTGACCAGCCCTTTCTGTCCTTGAAACTCTCATGTACCTGGAGCCTCTAACTCTCTCATGTTGGGGGCGCTCCACGTGGACGTGTGTTAAATTTGATTATTTTCTCTTGTGAATCTGTTTCCTGTCAATTTAATGATCAGTCCAGCTGAAAGAACCTAAGGGGAGAGTTTCTTCCTCCCTCCCAACACACTTGGTCGGGCCTGCGAGTGAGCTCTGAGGCAGCGGTCTCGAACCGGGTCCAGAGACAGGTGAGGAGGGAAAGCCAAAGTGAGCCTGCTCTTTCCTGTTTGCTCCTGACAAGCTTCCTTCCTGAGGCAAAGCTGGGATCCCACGAGACACCCCCATATCTTTACCTTGCTTGAGCTTGGCTCCACTTACCTGAAATCAAGGAGCCCCAAGGCCCTGAACCAGGAAGCAACAGAACCAGAGATCAAACCCGGGTCACCGGTTGCATAAGCCGCCCGCTCTCCACGAGGCCCTGAGGCCCCGAGCTGCTCCCTCTGTCACTGGAGTAACTAACATCTCCATTCACAGATGCTGTCACTGAGCCTCAAGGCACTCAAGGCAGATGGCTACTGAGCACAGAGCGTGGCGTGGACGTGCTGCTGCAACGACACAGCTGTGGAAGACTGGCAGCAGATGTGCTGCTGGAATCGGGTGCACTTGGCTGTAAACACTTCACAGATTTTAACGTGTGGGTCTGAGAGGTACACCTTCCTTTCACGTAAACAGCAACACTAGGCTGCATCACCTCTCCCTATCTTGAGGGGTTCCTGAGAGGTGTTTGTTGATATCTATTACTAATCATGTGCAAACACACCCATCCTCTCATGCAGTCTGCCTGTTGGGGAATCACAGGTGTGTAGTAGGGAAGTAAAAGGAAGAAAAAGTATTGTCTTTAAGACATCCTCCTTCCCTTCTCTTCTTTCTCCAACAGGTTCTACCTTATCTGAAACCTAAAAAGCATAGTGCGGTAGACTGACTGCGTTAATAGCCCCAGCCCTTCACCTCTCCCTGTACCCACATCCTTTGCCAGGTAACTTTGCAGCACCTCTCCCTTTAATTCTGGGCCAGGCTGGGTGGCTCACTTCAGCTAATGGAATGTTGGCTAATGCCAGCTCAACCGAGGCTTGAAAACGTGTTTGTACCTTTCCACTCACCGCTTTCCTCGGCTGCAGTCACTATGAGAACAGGCCTAAACTAGTCTAGGATGACCTAGGGCAGCAGAGGTGAGGGGCATCAGTCAAAACCATCCTGGATCAGCCAACAGCCAGCTGAGCTGTGGAAGGACCAAGTGAGTAAGCCCAGCTGAGACCAGAACTGTCCGTCTGAGCACAGCCTAAATCACCTACCTGTGGACTCTGAGCTACATAAAAGCTTACTGTTGTATGCCCACTGAGGTTTTGTGGTTGTTTTTATGCAATTTATTGTGGCAATAGCTAACTGATTCATAGGACAAAATTTATATCTGCATAGGCGGCGACAGTGATAGACTCCTGGGGCAATTAATTATCTGGTTAACTTTGAAAACAGTTTAGGTGGCCTGCCAAGGAGATCAGATATAAAAGCAACCCTCTTATACACCTTACCTCACCATCACTGCTCAAGAAAGAGAAAACACAAAATCCCCGCTTTTCTCTGATGCTATGAGCAGCAGAAGCAGTTGGCTGTGGCTTTGTGGTGGATGTCTGCTCACCTCCCAAGAGCTCAGTTCATCTTTTTGTAAACTGCAGTTTCAAAGAATGCCTAATGATTGTCTGCTCACAAAAGACAGATAAAGATCACATGGCCTTCTGATGAATGAGTTATGTGGTGAAAACTTAGTATACATTTTGGATTGATAAAGGGTCTCTGATTACTGATTGAGATAGTCCTGTTCAGCCTCAGAGCAGCAATGGCTACTCTCCCAGCTGTCCCACCGTGACCCGCTGGAGGCCAGGCCAACCCCCCAGGTCTGGCTGTGTGCAGAGTGGACACAGACTGGGGAGGGCAGCTAACAGGAGCAATGGGGAGGGAGAGGCTACAGAGGAAGGGGCAGAGGGCAGCTCTCTCAATAAGTTCACTTTGCCAGGCCCCAGGGTCAGGGATTCCTAACGCAGGCTACATATCACATCAGTCCTGAAGCGGGGTGCCTGGAGCCTAGAACGTGCACTTGCCAAGGGGGCCTCCCTGACTTCGTAATGTTGTCTCGGCTTGGGAGGAGACCCTGGAAGAGTCAGAAAGGACCCACAAGAAGAGGTTTGCATGGAACGAGAGAAGCAAAGAGGTCAAGACTCCATTCCACACACATGGCCTTGAACTATGGACTAAGATGGAAGGCAGTGGAGGGGGGCATGACCGCCAAGCAAGCTGAGAGGGACTGTGGGTGCTGGCACCCCCTGAGATATGGAATTCCAGGCCAGTGGTTTCTGAGAACTCTCATTGCCCAAATTAGTAAACTTTCAAAAAGAAGTAAGGGGCAGGGGGAAGACCTACATAGGGTACTCAACTTTTAAATTTGCCAAATGACAGATGAACCAAAAACCAAATCCAAAACCGTCATCTTCTGTCATACATTTTCATAGTAAGACTTTTGATCCCCAAATAAGTGATAAAAACATAATCTCAGTATAATGAATATTTCCTCCCAAATGTTAGTAATTTTACACCATATACTTATAATTTTATAGATAATTATGTACATCATTATATATATATAATCATCCTTATTTTTCTCACTTCATTTTACACTTGTGAAGACGTCATCACGATGAGTTACTACTCCTGCCTTTTCTCTTTCCTAGGTGCATATCCCTGCAGGCCTGGTGTTGAAAGGTATATTATTTCATGGGATCCTGTAAGAGCCAGAAGACAGAGTACCCTCCAACCCAAAGGAAATCTGAACTCTGGCAGTGGGTGAGGTGAGGGGAGTGGGTAAAGGGAAATGCTGGGAACTCCACTCACTGTGATGAATAAGCAGGGTGGTTCGAGATGCATCCCACCGGAGCTTCCCCGAAACTCTAAAAATAGCCCACGCATTCCCCTGTCTCTCCCACCTACTCCCTAGTTTTGTCTTATCCGTCTCCGGCTTCTTCCTGCTCCTACCGGCACAATGATTCACAGAGCGGTTACTTATACTCAATATGTTATTTTAGAAAAATCCTCCACCATCTTGGTCTTTGCGTTTAAAATTGAGATATTAAAAGGAATGTAAAATTTGTTTGGAGAGGATAAGCCAAAATTATTTTCTGCAGTTGCAAAGCATGCAATGTCTATTCATCATCTTTATGCTTCTGCTAAGTCAGTGGAGTGTAGCCCTAATCCTGGATGGTTACTGCATACATGCGTAAAATAATTTAGCTCCTGAAGGGATTACAGCAACCCACAGCTCCATTCTCATTAGCAGACGGAAGCTGAAAATGCTAATGGCGAGATAATTGGAATGGATTGGGACTCTCTCGTGTTTAAATGCGCGCGCTGTAATTATTTAAATGTAAAGAAACTGCTAAATAATTTCCACCCAAATTGCTAAGACTAAGTGGGGAAAGCTGCTCAAAGGTCTAGCTGGAGGAAATTGGTGAATTTGGTGTGCATGTGGAAAGCAAAGAGTGCACCGGAGTTGGGCAGCCAGAGAGCAAGTTGTTTGGAGCCCAGTTTGAACCAGAAAACCTCCTCCCACCCCTCCACTTCCGAAGGCTCAGTTTAACACAACCCCTGGGCTTGAAATCACAGGAGAAAGCATCTCTCTTCTCTTTTTCTTTCTTTCTCTTTCTTTCTTTCCCTCCCTCCCTCCTTCCCTCCCCTGCCACCTCCCGTTTTTTAGGTCAGAATTAACATAAAATGTTCACTTTGTTTAAAAATGAAAATAGTTCAGGTCTTTTACTAGCAACGTTGAATTAACAGATCATAATTGGCAGACACTTCTACTCAAGCCTAGTTTGTCTTGTTTTAAAACCTCATGTGCTTTTTTGGAGGCCAAGAGGCATGAAGTGCAGGGGCCGTGTTGCTGTGGTTTTTCTATCAGTATCCCAAGGTAGCGTAAGACGTGAGGCGAGGTCAATGCACATGTGGGCCTTAGGGGCTGGGAATGAGTGAGGCTGGTGGGAGGGGTCTGTGTTGCCAGGCAGGCCAGCAGCAGCAGTGGATACTGAGCTGTTGAAGATGAAATCTGGGTTAGGGGGCAGGGCAGCAATTTTAAGGAATGCTAAATGGAACAAGATGGAAAACATTGTATTTACCAGAACTCTTTCCAGGAAGAGAATTGGAAGGAGTCATTTCATGAGATACCTAAGGATGTGTTGAGACTGCTATGGAGCTTGAGTAAAAGTCATACAGAGGTTTCGTTTTGTTTTGTTTTCTGCCTGAGCAGAGGATGCAAGTTAGGGTCAGAGCTGAATTGCTTAGACCAATAGAAGAGAGGCAGAATGCTTCTACCAGGAAGCCTGCATATTAACTCTTCTAACACATGGAGCTCTAATTCAGCCTCTTCTTTAAACGGATGCTGAATAAATCTCTCAGCGGTGTGAGGAGATTTCAAACTGCTCAGGGCACCCATAGGCCTGAGATGGCCTGGCCTGGGACTCTGTGGGGGTGGGAAGAAAGCAGAACCTGTTCTACCCCCAGAATGTCTGCTAATCCATGGCCAGGGTGTGCGAAGAAGGATTTTACTGTGCAAGGTCAAAATAAATGAGCTATTCCAGGGGAGAGACTAGCAGATCAGTCACATGCCAGTGGCTACATCACATGGGCCCTAGAACGGCCTCATTTCTACAAGAAGCAAGTCTTCCCAGTTCTTTAACTTACAGATGAGCACTCAGCAACTTCTCTGAGGCTGTGCTATTTGTGTTAGCTCACGCAGATTATGATTGTAATCATCAGAGTTCTCCAGAGAAATAGAACCAATGGGAGATATATTTAGATATAGATATAAAGGAAGAGATATAGAGGTATAGATAGAGATTTATTATAGGAGTTGGTTCATGCAATTATGGAGGCTGAGAGGTCCCGTGATCTGCGGTCAGCAAGCTGAGGAACCAGGAAAGCCCGTGGTATAATTCAGCCTGAGTGCAAAAGCCTAAGAACCGGGAGCACTGATGGCCAAGGGCAGGAGGAGATAGATGTCCCAGCTGAAGTAGAGAGCAAGTTCGCCTTTCCTCCATCTTTGCATTCTACTCAGGCCCTCAGTGCACTGGATCAGCAATTTTCAACCAATGAGCCACAACACTGACCTCTTTTCCCTTAGATTGTAAATTTAAAAAAAACTGACAACAGCCAATACAACCATAGCTCTCCGGTGTGAATGAATTAAAATTATACCTAGTTTTGTTTATTTTTTGCCATATTGGCAAAAAATATATATTTCTGGTGTGCCACAGAATTTCAGTAATTAGTTTATGTGTGCCATTAGATGAAAAAGGTTGAAAGTCACTGCATCGGATGGTGCCCACTTACATTGTTTAGGGAGAGCTTCTCTACTCAGTCTACCCATTCAAATGCTAACCTCCCCCAGAAACACCCTTGCAGACACACCCAGGAAAGTTTGCCAATTATCTGGCCTCCCTTTGCCCAGTCCAATTGGCATATAGTATCAAGCATCACAATAATGATATGAGCTTGAAGGTCTGTTATTCCTCCAATGTGCTTCTCTGGACTTGCAGGAGGGGCCCCCAGGTGAATGGTGGGCCAGGCAAGAGCAGTCTACATTCCACAGTGTGTGGGGTGGGGGCGGCGAGTGGCGCTTTCCTCAGATGAAGGAGACCCCAGACAGAAGGGCTACGAGCCAGGCTGCTTGTCCAACACAAGTTCCATATGCCTGGGCCTAGCTAGGAGCTGGGGATATAACGATGGAGAAGACAGACTTGGTCCCTGACTGAATTCGCAGTTGGGTAACAGAGCAGACAAATAGAGAGTTAAGGACAACACAGTGCAGTAAGTGCAACGGTGGGAAAATGATCTGCCAGCAGTGGGGGTGTCCCCCTTCCCCCTCCCCCTCTCCCTCAGGCTCATCCCCACCAGCCCTCAGGGGCATGATTTCAAAACTAAACCGTTTGATGGAATAAATGTTTAAAGGAAGTAATTTGACTTTGGAAGCCAATCCTATGGTCAAGTGGCACGGCTCAGGAAAAGGGATCTTTCGAGAAAGATGTAAGAACCAGAGTGTGTTAGGTCTAGAGTGCATGGCCATGGAAGATCAAGTCTTCACCCTACAGGTGAATCATTATTGGTTCGCCTTTGAGGACAAAAGCTACGTATGTTCATATTTTGTATCCCTTAGTACCCAACATCACATGGGTAATTACATCGGTTGTCCTCCACCATCCACTTTCTCCCATCCTACAGGTGTAAGTCACCTGTAGAGACTACATTTCCCAGCCTCCTTGACAGCTAGGTATGGCCTGGTGCCTAAGCTCTGGCCAGTTGTAAGAGACAGTGATGCGCACCACTTCCCGTCTACATCCTTGAAAGGGCAGGTTTCTGCCTTCCTGTAACCCAAACACAGGCAGGGTGGGGCTGAGCCAGCTTGTTCCTGCCCACCCCATGGAAGTAAGGCAGCAAGGAAAAGGGAATCTGGGTCTCTGGCCTCAGGGAGCAGAGTTGCCTACCTACCCTTGACTGCCCCCTGCTGCAGGCAGGTGTGTGGGAGAGAAATAAACCTTTGTCATATTGCCTGTCTCTTTGTTACAGCAGTTTAATTTGTACCCCAATAATTACACTGGGACTCAATATGGTTACCCAATGGCACTATTAAATTATTTTTGGAAATCCATAGTGGAAAAGTTAATAAATGGCTGTGGAAGTAACAAAGACCAACTGAATGACAAACGCAAAAGCCATTTGTTCAGAGGTAGCTATAGCAAGGGAGTTAGCCACTGCCACTTGTGTTTTGTCAGAGGGATGGGAACATGTCACAGTGGAGAAGAGCAAGGCCCCAGGTGTGCCCTGATCGGGGCTAACAAGCAGCGGGGCTCCTATGTGATGGCTCGGGGTGCATATTTGGCTTTCTCTGGTTGGGCTGTCAGTAGAAAGCAGGGTCAAAAATTGAGAAGGCTGGACGTTATGCATCAAGTCCTGGCCGTTCTGGGCTGATTGTCAGAGAAGTTGTTCCTTAGCTCCCTGGATTGTCACCAGAGACAGCAATCTGGCTTCCTACAAGCCTAACATATGGCAGGCTGGCTTCCCAGGCAGGAGGCTGCAGGGTGTGGGTCAGAGTTCTGTTTTTGTCCATTTGTACATTGAGTCTCTCCATGGCTGATGAGAACAGCACTATCACAGTGGGAGATGGTGGTATTGGGTAGTGTTTTGAACAATCTCACTGGCACCGAACAGTGAGAGTAAATAGAAGATGTCATATGTCCCTGATGGATAGAGTGCATTGTTGGGCTGAACTGAGAAGTTGCCAAATCACAGCAGCTAAGAGAGGCCCCAGGCTGAGGGACAGAAGCTGTGTGACCCAGGCTGTCCAGTGACAGGATTTCTGGGGCCCTCATGGTAAGTGCATCAAGACTGGAGTTGCTCCTGACCTGTCTGACAAAAAGTAGCCTGTGGACTCACCGCTCTCGTTTCCCCGTGGGCTGGGGCTAAGGATCAAAGAAGGCTCCTGGCCACCTTCCTCAGCCATCCCAGACCCCCAGAAGCCCAGGGAGTCCCAAAGCACACTTTGTGGATTTGACACACCAGTGTTCACAAAAGAAATGTGCTTTTCTTAGCAGGAAGCCAGTTGTGAGCAGGACCAAAGGCATGAGCAGGCCCCTGATTGCCTGCAGATGTCTGAACAGCACCCAGCTGGCAGGCCCATGCTTGCTTTCGGATCTGGTTTCCATTCCAGTGGCATTGGGACGAAGGGGCTCTCCTTCATGGGATCAAGGGCAGCATGCTGAAAGCTCACCAAGAGCTGTTTTCCTAATTGGGGAACACCTCTCCTTCTGGTTATGCGCTGCAGGCATTCGAGCTCATGTGCTTTGGTTTCCAAGAACATTGAGTCTCGATCTTTGCTGGAGACAAAGTGCTGCTTTATGCTCTGTTCTCTGTCTCCCTGGTTACTCACCCCCAGCACTACAGGTCCTTTCCACCCCCAGCTCTCCTGGGGTCCTCAGAACTTCAGGTGATCCCAACAGAGTATGGGCAAGGACCGCTGCTGGCTGTCCCGTGGCAGGCTCTTGAGTTTCCCAAACTTAGCGTTTCTAAAGGGAACCCTGGGTTCTCTGCTAAAATCCTGCACTCTTCCCCAGGTCTTCCTCATTCCTGTCACTGGCAGCGCTGCTCTCTCCGTGGACCAAGCCCCACCCTGAGAGCCACTCTTGATTCTCCTTTTCTTCTTCCCCCTCTTCAGCAAGTCCTAGCACGGCTCCCTTCAAAGTACATCTAGAAGAGACCTAATTTTCTCCCTCTCCACTGTCTCCATTTCTTGCAACAACCTTCCTCCCCTACAATCCATTCTCCTAGGCAGGACCAAGGATGATGCTCAGACTGCGTGCTGCTCTGCACGAAATGCCTAAGGCTCTGTGTGAACCGCCCACATCCCTCTCCCTCCCTCCCTCGGCTCCCTTTGCACTGGTTTTCTTACCTTCTCTCAACACACCAACCTCTTTTCCCCTTTTCACAACCTTCCTGGTTTGAAGTATTCCTGCCTTTCCCACAATTGGCTTCTACTCATCTATTTAGGTCTCGTCTGAATGCCCTCTCCTCAGAGAAGTCTCCGATCACTCTGTCCAAATGAAGTCTCTCTGTCCTCTCTCCCCCTGTCCTTTTTTTTAAACAAGAGATTTCATAGTTGTTTCATTATTTTGTTTATTTATTATTCATTGTCTTATTGCCTTGACCATGAGATCTTGTTCGTTACTCTAATGCCTGGCCCAGAGCGGGGCTCTATAAATAATTTTTGAGGTAATGGATAGATGAATGGGTTGGGAGATGCAGAGTCTTCCTGGGGCTTCATAGGGTAAGACTACATTCCTTATAAAGGTCACTCGGGTATATCATTCCCAGCGAAAGCCAAACTAAGCCAGACCTTAGTCCATAAGCTCAGGCAGGTATCACTTCAATTCAGTTCAATTTGATTCAATTCAATTCAATAAATATTTATGGAGTGCCTAAAATGTTAGTCCCTAGAGATATAGTCAGAACAAGACAGACAGAGAATATACAGTTAAGAGGGGTGGGAGAAAATTAAATATACAATTACAATATAGAACAGTGAAACCTATAATTATGATCTGAGAAGTGGAGGGTGAGGTTAGAGCACAGAAAAGAAACATCTGAGCATAGTCTGGGGTGTTCAGGGAGGGGACAAGGAGCCCTCCTAAGCATTAGCAGGGCACCTTTTCTAAGCTTTTTGAGGGTTCGAGAAGGTAGAATAGTGAAAATCTGATTCCAGGAAGACGAACTGCCATGTTCTGAGTGCCTACTATTAACCAGCATCTTTCTAGGTATTTAACATGCACTGTCTCTTCTCCCTACCACGATCCTGCCAGGTAGGGGCCATGATCGCTGTACTACAAGTGTGGGAACTCTAAAAGCGAGTGCTGTGCCCAAAGGCCCTGTTTTAGGACAGATTCCTCAGGAAACTGACTGAGGTGGAGATTTGCACGCAGGTCTGCCCCTAGAAACACCAGCTGCGAGGGGGTAAACGCAATGGGGCGAGGTGCAGGGCACACCTGAGCAGTGAAGCAAGTGTCCCAGTGGCCTTGGTTGAGGCCATGAGTGCTCTGGTGCTGGGAAGGTCCCTCCCAGTCATTCTGAACTGGGCTTTGAGCCCCCAAATTGACCAGTCACTAAACCTCGGCTGTCCCTGGGATCACCTTGGGTGCAGTAGTCCCCTTCGTCTGAGGGCGACTCTAGGGGTCAGGGGAGGTTGTTAACTGTCGGCAACTGGGACAATAAGTGACCAAGTCCTGAGCCAGCTGGTCCTGCAGCCACCAGCTCCTTCACGGCACCTTGCACTGTGAATGTTGACACGTCCCCAGGCTCACTCCTCTTCTGTTCCCTGTCTACCGTGGCTCTTTGGTGATATCATTGATTATCGCAGTTCTGAATACCATTCATGTGGTCCCCTTTACCCGCTTCAGGTCTTTGCTCAGATGTCACATGCTTAGTGATGCTTCCCTGAACATGCCATTTAAATTGTTCTCTCCGCTTTCTGGGCCTATTGAATTTTATCTCTGGCACCCATCACCTTCTAACAAACTACATAATTTAGTTGCTACTAAATTATACTTTATAATTCAAGTTGTCCCTTGAACAATACAGGGGCTCGGACTGCCAACTCCCACACAATCAAAAACCACATATAACTTCTGACTCTCTCAAAACTTAACCACAGTTGTCCTTTGGTGTCCGTGAGGGATTGGTTCCAGGACCCCCGCTGATTACAAAATCTCCCAGTGTCAAGTCCCCTGTATGAAATGGTGTAGAACCATACATACACTCAGCCCTCTGCATCTGTGGGTTCCCTACCACAGATTGAAGATACTGTTTTCAACTCACAGTTTGTTAAATCCATGAATGTGAAACCCTGGGGACATGAGAGGATTTATTGAAAAAAATCTGTGTGTAAGTGGACCCACGCAGTTCAAATCTGTGCTGTTCAAGGGTCAGTTGTATTTATTTATTGCCAATCTCCTCCCACTAAAATGTAAACTTCACAAAGTCAGGGACTTTTCTGTTCACCATTGTTCACCACGGTCTCCTTGGGGCTTCGAGCAGTGCCTGGCACATGGTTGGCACTCAGGGATTGTTTGTTGACTGAATGAATGAAACACTAGAGAGGGCATTCAAATGTGTCTGTTTAGTTCCAAAAGCATGTTTTTGCCACCACACCACGCTGTGCTTTTCCTGCATAACTGAATTCCTTCAAGACAGACATAAAGCCACTGAGAGGTCAAAAGCAAACCTTGGCCTGCCTGGGATCACACAATGTAGCCGGTGAGGCCTATGTGTCAGAAGCAATTCCAGCCAGGCTTTGTTGAGTGGGTCAAAAGAATTTCTCAGGGCACTTTGCAGGCAAAAATCTGGCCCCCAGCCACCCTGTGGCTAGAAGGTGCCAGGGCTTCTGGAACCCTCAGTGAAACAAGTGCAGGATTCTGACTTGCTCAGTGATTTACAAGGCTTCCTGCGGGTGTTCAGGTTCACTGCTAAGGTGAAGAAACCTGAGCTGCACACTTATGCAACCCTCCTCTAGCCTTTTCCTTAACACAGGCCTGGGCCTGCCTGTCTGCTCCTGCTTTTGACCAATTCATCCATATTTTGATGCTGTTCAGGATTTGTTGTTAAAGGAAATCGGGGCCAAGGAGTTCGGACATGTTTAATTTAATCAAAGCAACATGTAAGTGGGTCCTTTTATATTTTAACGGGGTGTTTTAAGTGCCAGAGCCAGCATGGGGTAGAGGGAAAAGACTCCAGTCTTGGAGTTAGAAACCCAAGGCCAGGCTAGTGTTGACTAAGTAGTTATGTGACCTTGAGCAAAATTACTTACTTGTTCAGTCCAAATTTCATTTTCTGCTACACTATGAGAAACACTAGACTAAGTAGTGCTGGTAAGCAGGTGTGCTTTGGGTTGAATTCAGCCTGTGTATGGTTTGTTTTGGACCTCAATAGTTCTTCAAAACGAAATCTAGATGAGGCTTGAGGTCTTTATATCACTACAGCCTGCACTACTCCCTCTGGTCTTACACCTGGCCAGAATCGCTCATCTGTATTACCTGCCGGGCCTTGAAGGCAGCTGAGTTTCCCTCTTAGTGATGGAAATTCAATGATTCTAAGAATATAATTATTCCTGTAAATAACAGTACCCAGTGGTTGACAAGAGCAATAGCTTTTGAATTCTAGAATGAAGAAACATTTTATATGATCAATACAAACTCAGTCTATTTAAGCTATGTTAACTTTTTGCAATTCATTCCTTAATGATCAGACGTCACTCTTACGAGGTCTCTGAACTTAACAGAGTGTTTTGCCACAGTGTGAAGGAGACAGAAGGGACTTCCTGCGGTAAGGAGAACCTGAGCTGGTCTAGATAGGCGCCCGCCCCCAATGCGTGCATGGAAAGTATAAACATTCAGAAAAATGAATTTCAAGGAAAAGAGTGTAATTCCCTCCTTGGGTGCCAGAGGTAGAGAAAGAAAATCCAGTGCCAAGCACATGAGCTGGTGTGGAGGTAGCCCAAGGGGGCTTGGGGCCCAGACATAGATTCAGAGGTGGGAGGCATGGCCTGGGGAGTGTGCAAAGCAGGGGTGCTGGACAGAGCCTTCTACAGAAGGCTCAAAGAGGAGCCCTTCCATTCTTGTTGTTAAGAAAATGCAAGGAGAAATAGAAATCATTAAATAAAAAGAACAGTGTGGTTGAAATGGGCATGATTGAAAAAGAGCAATCTCTTCTACTATGTGAAGACTCAAGGTCTCACCCCTTTCTGAACCTGTACTTGAAGGGATGGGTCTGTTTTTTAGCCAGTGAAGTGAATATTGATTATTCAGATCTCAAGACTTCAGACCCCAAGGTGTTTATCTCAACAGTTAACATTTACTGACTACCCACTTCATGACAGGCCCTGGCAGGCCCCGCCCTCTAGGCCTTTTATGACCACCTGGCCTTGGGAAGTAGTGCAGCGAGGCTGGCCCTCTGTGTGGTCCGAACACCAGCTGGACGCCCAAATGGGGATGGGCCGCGAGAGTCTGCTCCATCCTGAGAAAGACTGACCACACTTTCCACTTCTAGCCCAGCGGGTCCGTGGCAAACTCCAAATGGGAACGTTATTGTCTTATTTAATGGGAGAATTTAAAAGTAAGACCCCTAACATCAAAAGCTATTTTATTGGTGGCAGGGAAAGGGATTTCAGGGTTGTATTCATAGTATAATTGTCCTCCATGAGTATATGTTGAATTAAATTATAACCCAGTGTTTGTGCTGCTCTGGCCCCACTGTGTTATACCAAGATATTCTACGACATTTGGGATAAGATGAGGTTTGGCAGGGACCAAAGCATTTATAATAGGGAAAAAACAGGACATTTTATTTTCATAAAGGAAAAAATTTCATCACATATTCCCCAAATTAGATTTTCTGACATGTGTCCTTTAATCGTATTCCAGTTCTTTTTCAAGTGAGGAGGATTAAGAATGAGGGTGGATATATCTCGTTGTTCTATACTTAGCGAAGACCATAGTGCCCTTGGAATCAACAATGTTTGTACTTCGACTCCAGGCCATTGTCCCTCACAAGGTGTGATGGATTTAATGACATGACCATGGAAGTGCACCTCTCCCAGGGCTTCTCCTTTGTGAACAGAGACACCATGTTCCCAGCAGTCCCTGGATTCCTCCTTCCTCCTCCTGGAGCAAAGGACGAGAAGAGGGCTGGATCCTCCCTCCTGGAAAGCCTGGAGTCTTCTGGGAATGCATTGCACAAGTATCCAGGAACCCAGGACAAAGATATTTTATTCATTTCAACTGCCTCTCTGACCAGTGCCTACTGGGTTTGCGTGGGGAAGGTTAGGGACTAGATGGGAAGCATCAGAGGGTTGACATCTGTTCCTTTGGCTGGTCTCATCTTCCTTTAGGAGCAGGGAAAAGAGCTATCTTACTTTTGGGTACCCTTAATGGTGGGATCATTTCTATTTTCTGATGTGTATAAGTTACATGTCATTACACACTAGTATCTGAAGTTGATGTTATTTTTCTGACCCAGTTAAGACAAATGTACTTCAATCACACATTCTGGTCTTGAACACATGGAAGACACATCGCCACTCTTTTGTAATGAAGCAGATGAGCAGTTAACTCTGCTTCCCAAACCCAGGGCCCTGCCCCCCACCATTCTCTTTCTCAGCTCCACTTTATCCTGTCACTGTTTGGAACGGTAGTTGGGTTTTGTGAATGGCATTTCTCTCACCAACGCACGAAGCATTACAGTAGAAGTTTCCTTTGCTCCTGGGGCCATTTTCAAAGGGGAAACTTTTAAAATAGTCCTTCAGGAGTCACACACACAAACACACACACAATAGAAAACATGAAAGTAAATGAATTAACCAAGGAAGTCTGAATATGATTCTAATCTTTTTCTTATAACTAATGAAGATAATATGACCTGAATGTAATGCAACACTATGAAACAATAAAATGATGGTAATGGTCACATTTTTTTTTGCCTGTAATTGATCACCAGAATTTATATTGTAAATATTATCTCAACACTTAAGCGGGAGATAGCATTTTATGCTCCTATAAAAAGAAACTAAAAATTTGTTTTTTGTTTCTATCACTGGAACAATCTTTTGAAAAGTTTCTTGTGTCCTTGTTGAATAGATTATGTGTCTTTGATTTTTAGAATAAAATGTACAAAGTAGCAAGAACAAATAGAAGTTTGTTTTGACCAAATTACATTGATCCAAGTGCTGCTGTTCAATCTACGCTGTGCTTCCCATCTCTCTCTCTCTCTCTCTCTCTCTCTCTCTCTCTCACAGACACGCAAGAAAATCCTAACACAGATCTCAATTGGAAGAACTTTGATTTATGGTAAATATAAGGTTCCCCAAAGAAATAGGGAATGATTAACACTGGCATCCCAGGAAAAGGTAATTGTTCAACTCTGAGACCTCCATTCACATGTGCGACTTTGGGGGCTGCTGAGGGCATTACAGGTACCACAATAAGGTTGGGGTTCTTTAGACACTGGCATCTCTGTCCATGTTAGGAGTCCTTCCTTCAACTACCGAAGCCCACAGCAGTTTTCCCAATGCCTTTCCATGCAGGCCCATTTACTGCTTTCTTTTTATAGGCTGAGGGAAGCCCAATACCAGCCTGCAACCAGCAGGCTCATCCCTGCCTCTTGGTCTTCGGCTGCATGAACCAGAGCTAGGGGTAGGCATGCAGTTGCATTTTGCTATTCCTAAAGACATGCACTAGGGAGGCTCCCTGCACCTGCTGTCCTCCACTCCTAGAGCTCTGCTTGTAAGGAGTTGAATCACACTAGGAGTTGCACTGGCATGGCTGGCCAGAGTTAAACATGAGCAGCTTCATCGAGGCATTTCTGAAGAAGGTGATTTGGGTTTGCCAACTCTGAGCACTAGGCCCTTGGCTACAACTGTGTTTTTTTTTAACTTGAAGATGTTCTTTTGCCTCAGAACTTAATAAATAAAATAATGGAGGCTTAATGTGCCTACCGGATAGAAGGAGAAATGTGCAGAATTTTTCTAAATCATTAAACTTGCTCATAAGTAGAATGTTATATAGCAATAAAGAACCCTATTTTAGAAGAGTTACTTACTGGCCTATAAAGATGTTCATGCTATACTAGGAGTATAATATGCACTAGAAGTACAATATGATCCACTTTTATAAAAAGTAAATTACTTACATTCTGTAGCTCAGACCTCTTCCGGCTTTGAAGCTCTTTGGCTTCCTTCTGATTTTTCTCTTCTCTCCCCGCCCAGCAAGGCTTCATCTACTCAGGACAAGCTAGGTATTGCTCCTGAGAACTGTTCTTCCAGATCTTTCACTTATGGTGTAAAAGTACAGTTCTCAAACAGAACTCAAAACTTAGTTCCCATACATACAGACGACAAGCTCATGCTAAAGTCTTGTTAACATATTAATGAAGGAACCAGCAGCAAGACAAGAGCTGGTGGGAAGAAAGTTTGAGAAACAGGGATTATATCGTTAGTGGGGAAGAGAAGACTGAACTAACATTGCTGAATAGATGCTGAACAAGCTAACGTTCTATAGACGTGTGTTGGGGTTTTCTTCGCCCCAGTCCTCCCCAAGATGTCATTACTGCCTATCGTTTTTCTACAAGTCAATCAATAATTTACCAGGGTTATAAAATGTCTGGGCTACAACCAAAGGGACATTCCTTGAGTGACTCAGATGATCCTTCACAGACTTTTTAGAAATGTCATGCAGCCTTGATTTTCCCCAAGTTTTAGATAGTTTTCCTTGCATAATGACAAATTCTACATCCTGGGTCCTTTAGTGTTTAGACTTTAGAAATGTCAAAGCTAAGATCTGATCCTTGTTCTCGGCTTTTCTGCCAAAATCTTCCTGCCTAAACCTAGAAAAGAATCATCTCAAATTGGTGCTGGGGTAGCTAAGAACCAAAGCCAAAGTCTCAGGAACAAGCAGTACTGGCTTCTTCTGTAACTGGGACTGCTAATCAGGCATAACGAATACCTAAAACAGGGTCACTAGTTATATTTTCTGAATGCAGAATGTAGAGACTTCCATCCTTCCCCTCTATCCCAGAATGATGGCACATGGTCTTCCACCCTCTTGGAAGAAGAGAGGAAGAACACCCTCTGGTGTATTTGGCCCGTCCAGAGCAAAGATCTAAGGTGGGTCTTCCCCTAACAAATGGCTTACTGAGACCAGCCTCTGGTAAAGCTTAGGAATATCAAGCCCAACCTACATATTCAGAGCTTTCAACAGCCTTTTAGTTCCCAACTTGTAATCATGAGCAGTCAGTCAAAGAACACCAGACACCCACAGAAAGTCTCTGATTTGGAAGACAGAGATGCAAACAAACAAAAAAGCAACTGGGAGGAAGTAGGCAGAAGACCTTCTAAAAAAACCCCAATTATGAGCAATATATTGGGGAGCTAAGAGAAGATACTGTGTTTATAAAATAAGAATAGAATATTATATGCACACCCACCCGCAAAGGAATATTCAGAGAACACAAGTGCTCCTGGAATCAAAAACAAAGAAGGGATGGAAGGTAAAGTTCAACTCTTGCCATTAGAAAGTAAAGCAAAAATACAAAGAAAATAGGAGAAAACGCTGAGGAGGTCCAAAAACTAAATAACAGAAATTCCAGAAAGAGAAAACAGAAAATGGAGGGAGGAGACTGCCAATGAAATGATTCAAGAAATTTCCCGGACTGCGGTACACACTCTTCTAGAGTGGATGTGTTAACCCTGGAAGCAGAGGTAATAAGCAACAGTTTGAAAATTCTGAACCTAAAATTTTCAATGTATCCACAGTATCGTTCAAGTGTGAGCACAGAATAAAGGCATTTTAAAACTATTCAAAGTCTCAAAAAAATTACCTTCCATATATCTTTTTTCCCCCTTCAACAATCTATCAGAGAGTGTTGTGTACCAAGAGAAGGGATTAACTCAGAGAGAGGAGACTTAGTATAAAGGAAATTGGAGATCTGACACCAGAGAGAAAGAAACAAGGGAATCTCCAGGGGGTCTGAGGATGACAACCGTGTACCAGGGGCACAGGGTCACCTGTCCGAATGCAGCAGTGAGATAAGTTGCTCAGACCGTCCGTCACCTGTGTCTTTCCGTCAGATCCTCTAAACAAGGGGTTGACGCAAGAAAGAAGAAGACGAGAGCTCAAGAAAGCAGGAAATGCAATCATGAGAATGGCAAGGGGAATTCCCAGGATAACAGCAGAGGGAAGTTCAAGGTGACACCTGATTGGTGGCCTACGAAGAGGTATTTGACATTTAAAACCCTATGCATGTACTTACTTTATATTTACATGAAATAAAAGGGATTTAAAAAAAACACTGGAAGGATATAAAACAAAATATCGACAGGGCATATCTCTGAGTGGTAGGGTACTCGATCACGAACTTCTTTGCTTATGTGTAGTTGGGGAGATTTTTAAAAATATAAAGTATTTATGCAATTAAAAACTCATTGAAAGTATTTTTTAAATCTCCGAATCTTTTTATTTATTTTTAAGTGTAGAACTCAGCAGGCTTTAGTACAGTCACAAAGTCATACGACAATAATAATCACTGATTCCAGAACATTTATCTCTCCAGAAAGAAACCCTTACGCATGAGCAGCCACTCCTCACTCCTCCCCACGGTGCTTAGAAACCATTACTCTGCTTTCTGTCTCTATAGATATGCCTATTTTGGATATTTCATATCAATGAATTCATACGACATATGGCTTTCTGCGACCAACTTCTTTCACTTAGCATACCATCTTCAAGATTTTATCCGTATTTAGTGTAAGTACTTCATTTTTTAATGAATAGTATTCCATTATATAGATATACCATATTTTGTTTATTCATCAGTTGACAGATATGGGTTGTTTCCATCTTTTGGCCATTATAAATAATGCTACAACAAACATTTGTATACAAGTTTGTGTATGGACATATGGTTTTCAATTCTCTTGGGTAAATATCCAGCTGTAGATTTTCTGGGTCATATGCTAACTCTATATTGAACTTCTTAAGGGATTATCCCATCGTTTTCCAAAGCAGCTATATACTATTTCACATTCTTACCAGCGATGTCTGAGAGTTTCAACTTCTCTGTATTCTTGGTAACACTGTATTCTCTGTATTGTCTGTCTTTTTCATTATAGCCATTCTAGTGGATGGGAGGTAGTATTTCTTTGGGCTTTGATTTGCAGTTTGCTAAAAACTAATGATGTTGAGCATCTTTTCATGAGTTTTATTGGCCATTAATATATACTTAGAGAAATGTCTACTCAAATCATTTGCTCACTTTAAATTGGATTATTTGTGTTTTTATGATTGAGTTTTAAGAGTACACTATGATTTTGAGGTTAACCCCAATTACCTCTTTTTATGAAGATGTGGTAAAAGCCTTAGTCATATGGTTAAGGAAATATGAGCTATTCTCATTTAGGTTTTTGCCATTCTGTATCAATCACAGATCCTTTTTTTTAAGTTCTTTTATAAAATATTTCATTTATATAATATTAGAGAGAGGGGAAGGGAAGGAGGAAGAGAGGTAGACAAACATCAATGTGTGATTGTATCTTGCACGCCCCCTGCTGGGGACCTGGCCTGCAACCCGGGCATGTGTCCTGACTGGTAGTCGAACCAGTGGCCCTTTGGTTCACAGGCCAGTGCTCAGTCCACTGAGCCACACCAGCCAGGGCTCACATCCTTTTTGTTGACTTTCTCTTCTTTCCTTTTGTGCCATGGTAAGTGGAATTAAAATGGTAGATTTTAAAAAATCAGGATCTTTAATGATATTTACAGAAAACTATCTCTTGACTGTCTGCAATTTTTAAGTTTTTCTTTTTAAAATTTCAAACTAAGTTAGCTATTTTTATGATTATGAAATAAGTCTATTCACTGTAAAAAAATTCGAGGACTTTTTGTTTGCACTTCTGCATGTATGGAGGTTGTAAGTCACCACTCTGAACAAACAACAAGTAGAAAGCTGAACAGATGGACAGAGCAACAGCTCTTCTAGGATCTGTAAGAGAGGGAGAACAAAGGGCAAGCTGCTGCCCCCAAGACTGGGAGAGACAGACAGATACAGTGAGTCACAGCTTGTTGGAGCAGAGTCTCATGAACAGAAACCACCATGAGACTTGGGGCCAAAGTAGGAAAACCTGAGCGGTAATGGACACATTTCTGGAAGCTCAGTGTGGACAAACTCCAGGGGGACCCAGTCGTGGGGAGACTCCATAATTTTGGGAGATTTACCTACAGGTGCTTGACCAGGCATTCAGTAAATATGGGAGAAAAATCCCCTTGTGCCTCTGGCTGGAGAGGAAAGTAAACTACTTTGAAATGTGTAGAGAGCACTCTGTTCTTTTTAACAAGGCCCGGCCCCAGAAGAAATTAATGAACCAGAGCCTAGCCTACTAAGATATTATCAGAGCCTAACTGACCCTGGCAAAGGGAAATACTCAGCTCCAGCCTACTGTAGACCTTTGTCTCTTCTAGGGAGAGAGAGGGAAAATGAAAGCATGAGCAACACTCCAAAATGAAGGATAAATGAAGACGTATTCAGACAAACAAAAACTGAGGGAATTTGTTGCCAGTAGATGAAAGCTGAGCTAAGAAAACCATCTGTGAGACAGAGGCGGTGAGGGCTGACAGGGCTGCGGATGACATGGGTCTCGGCGCCCGGCCAGCAGTCCAGGTGGAAGGGGATAGGACATACAAGTCACGAATTAGGTATGAAATGACGCATAATGCCATCAACAATTATTTCACATGTCTGCCATCCGTTTTTGCATATGTTTTGGAGCAGGGAGTTGGGCTGGGAAATTTAATGACAGATACAAAAATGACAATGAACTTGCTTTGGCCCAGCAGTTCTATTCTAAGAATTTATAAGATGGGAAAAATGACAGATAGGAAAGTGTGAATATGCAAGATATCTCTTTTCAACATCATTTATAATAGCAAAGAAGAAAAAAAGGATTGGAAACAGCCAGATGTCAGACAGTAGGGACTGCTTAAGAGAATCGTGAAAAATTCACAGTGGAATATTATGTAGCAGTGAAACACAATGAGGAGGCCTGGGCTTTTGATGCCAAAATTTCTCTGGCCCACCTTGCTAAATGAAAAAATGGGAAGCATATATATGCCATTGCTTTTGTGTGTACACATAGTTCTAATTATATACAAGGAGACAACAGCAGCAGCTGTAGGCAGCCAGAAATGAGATTTCACTATTTTATTTATTTTTTATCATGAACCATGTAAAGGTTCCACCCCCAAATCATTATTTTTAAAAATTATATTACAAATAAGTTATAAGATAATTAAGGCCATTGGAAATCTCACAGTCTAATAATGTAAAATAAATAAAAACCAGGCTTAAGATATTGTATGCACAGCATGAACCTGATTTTTATAAACTTAATATACGAGTAAAAAAATTGTAGACCTTATTTTTTCTCTTGCATCAAACTTTCTCTATTTTCCAAACTTTCTACTGATAGCATATTTTTCTTTCATAATCGGAAAGCACTACCTAACTTATTTTCAACAACACATGTCTAAGTGCAATTAAAACTGGCTGTTAATTTTATGGAAATTTTGCAATTAGAGCACTTTATCTATGATGAGTTAGCATTATTTTCCCCATGATATAGAGCTGTGGTGTGTTTTTTATGTGTACACAAAAGCTGTGGTGTTGAGGCTGCCGCGCCCTGTGTGTGAGGCTGTCCACTTACATTTGTCATCTCTGACCAAGGGACAGTTTAAAATTCAGTATGCACTATGACTCCAGTGGACAAATTCTCCAGAGGTTTGGACTTTGAATATCATTTAGAAATAAAAGACTTTAGAAGTTAAAAAAAAAAGATTAGACCAGAAATCAATGAAATTGAGAACAGGAAATCAGAGAAAATCAACAAAACCAAAAGCTAGTTTGCTGAAAAGATCAGTGAAGTTGATGAGCTCTAGCCAGGCTAAGTAAAAAAAAATAAAAAAGAAGAAGACACACATTACTAATATCAGAAGTGAAAGAGGGAACATTGCTACAAATCCCAAAGACATTAGAAGGATAAAAAGAGGAATATTATGGACAACTCTCTCTGTGCCCCTAAACTTGATAGCCTCGATGAAACAAATCAATTCCTTGAAAGATACAACCTGCTAAAACTCATACAAGGCAGAACAGACTATCTAAATAGGCCTATATCTATTAAAGAAATTAAATAATAATTAATGAACTTGCAAACCAGAAAGCACCAGGCCCAGGAGGTTCCCTGTTGAATTCTACCAAACATTTAAGGAAGAGATAATAATTATCTACAATCTCCTTCACAGGCTGAAGCAGAGGGAATACTTCCTATCTCAGTATATGAAGCCAGCATTACCCTAAAAATAAAACCAGACAAACACATTACAAGAAAAGAAAACTATACTTCAATATCTCTCATGCGCATAGATGCAAGCATCCTCAATAAGATATTAGCAAATGAAATGCAACAATGTACAAAAAGAATTATACACCTCAACCAAGTGGGACTTATTCCAGGTCTGTCAGGCTGCTTCAGCATTCAAAATCAATTAATGTAGTCTATTCCATCAACAGACTAAAAAAGAAAATTATATGATCATAACAATAGAGGCAAAGAAAGTAGTTGACAAAATCTAACACCCACTCATGATTTCTAAAAAAAACCTTTAGTAAGAGGGAAACTTCCTCAATCTGATTGACTACAAAAGCAAATGAACAAACCAAACCCTACCACTAACATCATAGTTAACTGTGAGGAACTCAAAGCTTTCTCACGAAAGTCAGACATATAAGACAACGATGTCTCTCGTCATCACTCCTTTTCAACATTGTACTGGAAGTTCCAGCAATGAAATGATATAAGAAAAAGAAATAAAAGGCATACACATTGGGAAGGAAGACATAAAACTGTCTTTGTTTGGAGATAACATGACTGTAAGATCTGAAAGAACGGACAAACCAAAACTAATGCGTGATTAGAGCAAGGCTGCAGGGTACGAGTAAATATACAAAGTCCATCATTTTGCTATGTATTATCAATAAATGAGGGAATTTGAAATTAAAGACAAAATGCCACTTACATTAGCATGTCAAAAATAAAATACTTAGATATAAATCTAACAACTATATCCAAGATCTATATGAGACAAACTACAAAACTCTAATGAATGACGTCAAAGAAGAACTAAATAAATGGAGAGACATTCCACACCCATGGATAGAAAGAATCCATATTGTCAAGATGTTAGCTCTTTCCAACCTTATATACAAATTCAATGCAATTTAAATGAAAATCCCAGCAAGTTATTTTGTGGACATCAACAAACTGACTCTAAGGTTTATATGGAAAGGCAAAAGACCCGGAGTAGCCTACATAATATTAAAGGGGAAGAACGAAGTTGGAAGACTGGCACTACTTGACTTCAAGACTTAACACAAAGCTATAGTAATCAAGACAGTGTACTTTTGGTAAAAGAATAGACAAATAGATGAATGGAACAGAATAGAGAACCAAAAATAGACCCATGTAAATATGGTCAACTTATCATGGACAAGGGAGCAACACAACAGGCAATGATGGTCGTTCCAACAAGTAGCGCTGGAACAACTGGACAGCCACATGCAAAAAAAAAAGAATCTAGACATAGACCTTACACTCTTCACAAAATGCCCATACACCATTAATTCAAAATTCTTATAGATCTAAATGTAAAACATAAAACTAAAAACTCCTAAAAGGGAACACAGGGGAAAACCTATATGATGACCTTGAGGATGGAAATGACTTTTTACATACAACAATAAAAGTATGATTTATAAAAGAAATTATTGATAAGCTTGACTTCAATAAAAATAAAACTTTCTGCTCTGAGAAAAACAATATCAAGACAATGAGAAGATAAGCCACAGACCAGGAGAAAATATTTGCAAAGGACACATCTGATAAACAGTGATATCCAAACTATTAAAACTCAACAATTAGAAAATGAACAATCCAATTAAAATATGGGTCAAAGTCATGAACAAATGCCTCACCAATGAAGATATATAGATGGCCAATAGTATATAAAAAGATGCTCCCCATCATGTGTCGTCCGGGAAATGAAAATCAGGACAACAATGAGAAATCACTACACACCTTAGAATAACCAAAATATGAAACATTGAAAACCAAATGCCAGCGAAAATATGGAGTATCAGGAACCTCCATTCATTGTTGGTGGGAATGTAAACTGGTACAGTCACTTTAGAAGACAGTTTGGTGGTTTCTTACAAAACTAAACATACTCTTACTATATGATCCAATAGTCATACTCCTTGGTATTTATGCAAAGGAATTAAAACTTTGCATAAATACCAAGGAGTGTCCATACAAACCTGCAAATATGTTTATAGCAGCTTTATGAATAATTGCCAAAATTTGGAAGCAACCAATATGTCCTTCATTAGGTGAATGGATAACTAAACTGTGATACATCCAGACAATAGAGTATTGTTCAGCACTAGAAATAAATGAGCCCTCGAGACGTGAAAAGACATGGAAGAAACTTATACCCATGTTACTAAGTGAGAGAAGACCATCTGAAAAAGGCCATATACTCTATGATTCCAACCACATCACATTCTGGAAAAGGCAAAAAACTATGGGGACAGTAAAAGAGCAGTGGTTGCCAAAAGTTGGGCGGGGTGGGTGGTAGGGGCTCGATGATGGGGATGGATGAGTAGAGAATTTTGTTTTTCTCTGTGAGGACCGCGGAGGATTTTTAGGGCAGTAAAACTGCTCTGTATGACACTATACTGGTAGACACATATCATTACACATTTGTCCAAATGCATAGCATGTACAACACCAAGAGTGGACCCTAAGGCAAATTTATGATGTGCCAATACAGGCTTATCAATTATAGTAAATGTTCTGCTTCGGTGAGGGACGTAGGTTGTGAACGATACTATGCATGTGTGGGGGCAGGGGATACATGGGAAAGCTTACACCTTCCTCTTAATTTTGCCATGAGCCTAAAACTGCTATTTTTAAAAAGTCTTAAAACTTCAAACAACACAAAGGTGAAACTCACCTGTAATTCCACAAATATGACAATTGTTAACACTTGCCAACTATCTCCCCAGACTCTCTTTCTGTGTGTGTGTGTATACACACACACACAATTGAAATGGGAATATGCGATGTGTGCTTTCTTGCTACTTGCTTTTTTATTCAACAATTACTACGGACCTGTCTCTTAATTTTTAACATTCAGATATTATTCTGTATGTGGGGAATGTACCATAATCTGTTTTAACTATCTACTAATAGATATATTACATCCATGTATGTCTATGTGTGTCTATGCATGCATATGTCTATAGTTGCCCAATTACCACCATATTATAAATTTCTAGAAATGGAATTAATGGGTGAAAGGGCATGTTCATGTACCATTTTGATACACAGTGCCAAATTTCCCACCAGAAAGTTTGTACCAATTTACATACTCAACACTGTTGTTTTTAAAATAGTTATTTATATTTTAGAGAGAGGGGAAGGGAGGGAGGAAGAGAGGGAGAAACATTGAAGTGAGAAAGAAACATCAGTCAGTTGCTTATTGTACGTGCTCTGACTGGGGACCAAACCCACAACCCAGACATGTGCCCTGACCAGGGAATTGAACTGGCAACCTTTCGCTTCGCAGGGCGATGCCCAACCACCTGAGCCACACAGTCAGGGCCACAACCAACACTGTTAATAAGAGTGTTCACTTCTCCAACACTAAATATTATCAATCTTTTTAATCTTTGCCAATCTTTTAGGCAAAATAAACAAGCAAACACACAAAAACCAACCCTCATTATTTTTAATTGGCACTTTTTATTTCCAGAAATGTTGGACATATTTTCATGTGTATATTGGCCACCTGTGTTACCTATTTTTAAATTTGCTTGTCCGAGTGCTCTGCCCTTTTTTCCATAGGGATGTTAGTCTTCTTATTGATTTAGTCAGAACCCTTTTGTATTAGGATATCAATTCTTTGTCCTGCATAATGCACAAGGATCTCACTTAAATATAGTTTTCATGACGTTGGTCTATAACTTTAATTTTTCTTTCCCCTTAGATTTGCAAAGTTCTGGGACATTCAATTCAGGCTCTGTAAAATATCTATTGTTTGTTACCCTAAATTTTTTTTCTATGTATAGTATTGTACTGTTTATCTTCAAGTTTACTTATGTCCTGAGGTGCTCAATGATGAGAAGGAATTTATAGAATTGGACTTTTTGGTCCAATAACTACTTGAAACTTTTATAACTACTTGAAAAAAGTCTGTTCTCTACCTGCACACTAAGCCTTACCCTCTCATCTTTATGGCATAGCCAACCTCCTCCATCCTGAGTCACCTTGTTAGTGTAAGTTATGATCTGAGGGGTGCAACAAGAAAAATGAAGATCCCCGTCACCCTCAGGATAGTCTAAGGACTTAGAGGTTACCTCAAGGGAACTTGGGAAAAGGCCAGCCACCTTTTTTATTTTACAACAATGGTAATGATCACAATGGCATAATTTCTAGTGTACTTCTCTCCTCCCACGTCAGAAACAAAATGCTCTGACCCAGTTAAACACTTGTCTTCTAAGAGATTGCTTCAGAAGAAAGTCTCACGGTGAAATCTGGGGTACAGGTGTGGATCTGCAGTTCAAATCCTGTGTTGGTTCAGAACAGATTCACGGCCTCAGCTTTGGGTAATGGCCCTCGCGTTGGTTGATCCTCCCTAGCACATTCTCTGAAATCTCACCAAACTGTTATTTTTTTTCCTGGGAACACTTTTCTTGTTCACCAGTCCCTGGACATTTTCCAATGGAAAATGGAATTGTTGGCTTTCCATGGCTCCTGTTTATAATCAAGTGAATTGACAGAGGAATCAAGTAATTACCAAATCCCGTACCGATAGAATACAGGTGGAGTGAACGCAGGAGAATGTCAAGTAGTCCATTGGGTCCATGGGACCTGTAGAGAGAGAGAAAGCTGAAAAGGAGAGAGAAGCAGAGACTGAAACAGTGGAAGTCACAGTATTTAAATAGGAGTCGTCCTAATGGGAATGCGTCACCTCAGAGCCCACAAGATGTCAGCAGATGGGATGCACCGGAGCCTGGAGAGCCTCACAAAGCAAAATGAAGCAGCAGAGCCCAAAACGGAAATAGGAACATCAAATCAGACTCCACAGATATACCCCAGCAAATGAAGTTTCAGCTCCCCCAAACAACAGGTGTTGCTCAGAGAGGGAGCACCTAACGTTCCCCCACACCTCTACATCTTCTGAGAAAGGACAGTTCTTCAGGGAATTTTAGAGCACGCTCCTTTGATTATTCTCAGAGAGATCCGTTTTCACCATGAACACTCGCTCTTTTTTAAATGAAGGCCAATTGCTTTGGCTACAAAGAACAGCTGGAGTAGATGGCCCCACTCTCTGGAGTCTAATTTGCAAGAGAGTAATTTGAACTCCAGCGATGAATTCACTAGAATTTTGAAGGATAGGGAGAGAAAATCTGGTGGAGCCCTTCCTAGCTATTGTTAAAGTCAGGACCCTAGAGCTTCTGAAACAATGCAGAGTCAGGCGATGGGTTGGCTGGTGTTTCCCATCGACCATGTTAACCTAACTCAACCCCCAGAACACAGTGCAAACACTTATTGAACTTCTGCTACCTGAGGAGGGCAGCTGGTGAAAGAGAGGCCTCTACTTAAAGCTACTAACCTGTTCGTTTAGAACTCCCCCTTCTTCCCAAGTGAGTTCCTTTTAATTATCGACTTGTATCAGGGAAGTGCATTTGGAGGTCACAGTAATAGGGGTAGTTCCTCATGCTCCACCCCGTCTTGCAGAATTGCTGTCCTGGAGCTGCATGCAGACATAAGGGGAAAGGTTATTCTAGAAATATTCCATTTTAGTCTCGAAAGGCTGACGTTCTAGGGACAGGTTTACGCTTTCTGAGCTGCTGCTCATCGAGACAGGGGCCAATAGTGACTTAAGGGGAGAAGCAGCTGAACACAAATAAGCAATGGCCAAGCAGAGTGGAGGGCGGGGGCAGTCCTCCAGCCCAGGATTGTAACTCCTCTGACAACCGGGTGAGGGCCTTTGTTGATGTCTCTGTAGCTGCGACAAAGGCCTTTCTTTCCCCACCAGTCTCCCATCTCCACACCGCCCACCCTGCAGAAGCATGGCACTTCTTGTAAACCCTTGGGGACCCTGGGTATCTCATTAGTCCCTGAGAGGCTTCAGCATTACTGTTGGGGAAGATACACCATTCCTTGACTTTTCAAGTTGCTGCTCGGTCACAAAGATCAGTGCTGTGAAGAAATTGTTTTTAAAATGGAGGTGGTAGGTGGGCCTTCAGACTGTTGATATTCCAGGGGTGGGGATTGGGACAGGCTCCCTAGCAGCACCTTTGAAAGCCAGTAATGAAAAGATGGGGAGGACATTTTTTGGTACCTTTGAGTGACTTGGGTGGAGGACCTCAGGCCTCCAGCCTCAGGGAGAGATGTGCAGGAAACGGCCTGACCTTTGTGGCTACCTGTCTCTTTTCTACCTCCCCACCCCCAATCCCCTGCTCGCTCCTCTTCCCTTTTACCACAATCACCTCGCTGGGGGAGCCGTGTGACTGACGCTGGTTGCTGTACTATTGCTCCCAGAAGTACCTGGGGATGACCATTTGAGAAAAGTACTACTAGCCTTTGCATTTTCAGTTTCATTCAGTGATGAGGACATATTTTGGAGAAGGCTACGGGGAACAAGCATATTCAAGCATTTTTCCCTCCAGTAATTGCTGAGTACCTATCCTGGTGGGAGCAGGACAGAGGACACTTCGTGCCCTTTTGGTCTTTCAACATCAATGCTATGGCTGCTTTCCTCCTCAGTTACCCAAGGGCAAGATTTACCGTAGTGAAGATAGATTTTCTTTCAAAGTCAACATGTTCTGTTCTCAATGAGGAAATCATTAAGGTACTAGGAAACATTTGACCCTTTCTGCCTCAAACTATATTAAAGGGTCCCAAACTTAGCTGAAAATAGCTCTACCTGAGTCATGTGTAGTTTGCTCCAAATTTCAATTTCTAGATTTCTCCCTTGAGTGCCATACACACACCTCTACCTGCCTCTTCATCAGATCTATTTGGATGCCCAACAAGCACCTCAAATTCCACAGGTGTCCTCCTGGGACTTGTTCCTCCTCCTCCTGTGTCCCCTGTATCAGTGAGCATCTACTCCACTTCCCTCATTATCCACGCCACCGGCCTGGGCATCGTTCTTGAAGATTCTTTCTTGAACACATCTTTCAAACCAGTCACCAAATTCTTACTATTCTACCACTTACAGAAGAACAAAGAATTGGCCAAAGGCATGCTTTAATTTCAAACACTTTGCAGGGAGAAAGCTAGACTAAGCAGTCAAGTGCATTCTGTCTAATATAATAAATAATGGTGGATTATTTAAAAACAATTATGGAGGTCACTGCCAACTTAAGCAAGTAAATTCACTTTCCCATAACAAACACATTTATGACTTAAGTAAACAATTTCAAAAAAGAATGCATTTTCTATCCTCTTAGGTTATTATAAGCCTTTAAATGTTACACTTCTGAAAGGATAAATAAAAGTTTTGTGAATAGGTGCATATCTTGGCAAATCCTGTTCTCTTTCTCACTGAAAATCTTAACCATAGTGATGAACTGACACCATGATTCAAGATGTACAACAGTTACATTTTAATTTTATTTGAGATCTTTGCCTCATGTGGATTATTTTGTCATTATACTCCTGTTGTTGCTAGAATGTGAAATGGAATATTCTATAACCTTTTCTTCCTTACTTTGCTGAGAAGGGCAATAAACTTAATTTCTTAAAATATGTATGTGAACAATATGATTTTGTCTTGTTTTAGCCTGTCTGAGTTGCAACAACAGAATACCATACTTGGTGGCTTGGACAATAACCATTTATTTCACACAGTTCTGGGAAGTCCAAGAGCAAGTCGCGGGCAGATTCAGTGTCTGGGAGGGCCCATTTCTTGGTTCGCAGATGGCCACCTTTTCACTATTTCCTTCTATGGTGGACGGGATAAGAGAGACTCTTAAATGGGCACTAATCTTATTCATTAGGATGAAAGAGGGCTCTACCCTCATGACCTAATCACCTCTCAAAGGCCCCACCTTCAAATAATATCACTTGGGGATTAGGTTTCAACATATGAATTGGGGGTGGGGTGGGGAGCACCAACACTAAGAATATAGCACTTCCATTTACAGGGCTTGCCATAAAATATTATGACTTCAGTCTTCAGTTTTAACTGAGGTTGGCCAGTATTCGAAACATATTTTTTCATCCCATATTCCTAAAATTCTCTCTCATCTGTCCTCTTTCTCACCATCTCCACCGTCATTGCCTGAATTTAGGCCCCACCGTAATCGGCCTTGAGGCCTGACCGACAATCCCTAACGGGAGCCCCCTGTCCAGCCCTGCTACCTTCCTAACCACGCCCCAGCCCGAATGATGTTTCCTAAGTGTGCTGATGTGCTCTCGCAGTTCTTCTCTTTAAAACTGTTTGTGATCATTCTTTTGCTCATAGATTAAATAGAAACTCTTTAGAATGACATAACTGTCCCTGCATAGAAAAGAGGTGAAGATCTGTGATATTGTGATTTATAATAAAAAATGTATACTTGGTCTTTGACCCTTACAACCCTTGGAATTTCCTAAGTGATAGGAGTGATAGGATGTCTTAATATTCATATGCACCCCTTTCAACCACATCTGAATTTATGTTAATGAGGTGACTTTTGGAAAGCATGGAAAGACAGGGGCTGGTTGCCAGGGGACCCAGCCAGGAACAGAAGTTTGGAGCATCCAGTCCCACCCCCATCGCCATCCCCCTGCCCCCACCCTCAACCTCCAGGGATGGGAGTGGGGCTGGAGGTTGAATTAATTGCCAATGGCCTGTGATTTTATCAGTCATGCCTATGCAACGAAGTCACCATAAAATACCAAAAGGACGGGGTTTGGAGAGCTTCTGGCTTGGCAAATACACGTAGGTGCTGGGAGAGTGGCACTGTTGGAGAGGGCCTGGCAACTCCGCATATCTTGCCCTGTGCATTTCTTCCTTCTGGCTGTTCCTGAGTTACATACATCCTTTTATAATAAGCTGGTAGATGTATGGAAGCTGTTTTCTTGAGTTCTGTGAGCAAGTCTAGCAAAGTAATTGAATCTAAGGGGATATGATGGGAAACTTTGACCCATTAGCAAGCCGCCTATCAGAAACCCCGGTGACCCAAACCTGCTCTTGCCTTTGGCATCTGAAGTGAAGGAGGGGCCAGCATTGTGAGACTGAGCTCTCAGCCTGTGGGATCTGATGCTGCTTCTGGGTAGAGAGTGTCAGAATTGAATTAACTGTGTGGTGCTGCGAAACACACGCGCGCACACACACACACACACACACACACACACACACACACAAACTGGATCCATCCCTGAAATATTCCTTTCATATCAGTCAGGATTCAAAAAGGAAACCACTCCAGATATTTCAAGCAGGAGGAAATTTAACAAAGAAATTAGGTGTTTATTAAAGTGTTGGAATGGCTTAAAATATAGCCAGATCTCCAAGAATGCCATCACGACTGGAAGATGGTACCTTTGCCAAAATTAGGGAATCAGAACACATGGCTATGGCCACCGTCTAGGTATTTGGAAGCTGCTGCCATCACCAGGGTAACAAAGGGCCCATGAAATTAGCCATTGAACAGTAAAATGCTGCTGCAGAAGAGTTCCACAGCGTCAGCAGAAAACAGCCAAGAGCGTCAGGACTATAGCCTCTGCCTCAGCTCCACCTTCTGAATTTCGAGGGGTACATGTAATTGGCGTAACCCAATTCACATCCAAACCTTTGTCTGCATGAGAATGTGGAAAAGTGTTCTCTAGGTGTCCAACAAAACAGCACAGAAGGTAGGAATGGGTGCTAAGTGCCCAGTAAGCACACCCAACACACGTCTCCCTTGCCCTCTGTTAGTGCACACGATTCTGCTTTCCCCTTTAACCCTGTGAGGGCTCATCTTCTACCTGCTCCTTGTGTGTTGTTGTTACTCAGGACTCAATCCTTGTCTCACTCTCTATTCTCTTTCTGGGCAGTTCCAGACACTCGTTATATAAGGATTCCAAAACCACTCTCTCCAGCCAGGTCTCTTTCACACATGGTACCAATATTTCCCACTGCCTACTGGACTGCTGCCTGGATATGTCATAGGCACCCCAAGCTGAACATATCCAAACCAAACTGATCACTTCTCAAACCGACTCTGTCTCCTGACTTCCTGATCTCAGTAAATAGTGACATAATCTATCTCATTTCCTAAGCAAGAAACCTAGGCGCTGTCCTAGACTCTACCTTCTGCTTACCTCCCATGTCTAATTAATCCACAAGTTGTGAGAATTGTATGTATTAAATTAAATGTCTCATATATCCACCCATTTCCACTACCATCTCCAGCCTGAACTCCAATGAATTTCCTGGTGTCCAGTCTTATCTTCCTCTACCTGTCCTCCACACTGCATTCAGCAAGCTTTGTCAAAAACACACATCAGATCTCTGAATGCCCTCGTGACTCCGTATACCCAGAGCCATTAATATTCAGGCTAATATTCAGCTTGTGTTTACCTGTACAGCTAGCTACGCTAGCGTTTAGATATTGAAATTCTCCCATACTTTGGAACTATCTCACCTTCTCACTATCCATCAAATAGTTAATGCTGAAACTGTTCTGATTGGTTGATGCTTATGCCAGTCAGTTTTCCTGAAAATACAGGACCAGGTACTGCACTGGCTTCCACAGTCAGAGGGTTGGCTCATGCCTGTGACTTGGTGCGCCCCTCCTTGAAACCTCAGGGTAGTGTTGCTTGGAGATCATCCTTGTATTCCTTAGCACACCACCTGGATTTGCATCCCAAGCCCCAGGCCTTGCCCTGGTGAAATCCCCTACCAGAGTCTTCCCAGGCTCAGGGGGTGACATTGGCCCTGATGGACATGCTGGCAGCCCAGGTCCCTGTAAGGCCAACTACCACGGGCCAGTGCTCCCTCAGAGTCGCCCTCACCTGGCCAGCTGTGGGAACTTCAGCCTCTGCTGGACTTGGGTTCCCAGGGTATGGGGTTAAAAGAGGGAGAACAGATGGGGAGATGGTGAAAGGCTCCTACAGGGCCTGGTCAGGTGCCAGGCTTCCTCAGGAATGTTGGATGCTTCTCAGATGGGCGTCTGTAGGGATGGTTTGGAGACCAGTGTGAAATTCATACCTGCGGAGTTCCTCCTTTGTTTATTGGAAGGGCATGGTTAAATACCACCCCATACCCGCCTGTCTTAGGCATATAAAATATTACTTTTATTGCTAAATGTGAGAGCTAATGGGTATAGAGTGCCAGCTCTGTTCTACCCTAGATATATATGAATTCAGTGGAGGACTATGGATATCTTAATTTTCATTTTATAGATGAATAAACTGAGGCACAGAGAGGTTATCGGCAACCTAAATGGCTGAGCCAGGGCTCTACACTTGCAGCTCAGGACTTAACTGCCAACAGGAGCCTCTCATCCGGCCTGAAGGAGTAGGTCAGACGGGGGTGTGCTGTTCCAGGATACCATTTTCATGATTCGGTCAATACAGAGGTATTGAATAGATAAAAATCTAAGACAGTATTAGACAGGCTAAGAAATTTTGTTAACATAATTGCTGTTAGTTCAGTAGATCCAGCAGAAAATTCAGCATCTTGAAAAATACCACTGGAGTTAAGTGAATTCTCCTCTTAGTGAGTCTATATGTTACTTTATGTCCCACATTTAATGTGGAACTCTTTGGAAAAGTTTTATGACAACTCGGGCATCATTTATCCAATGTTAGGTACCTCAAAAAAAGAAATACTATAAATGAACAACTGGTACTATTACTTAAATCTCTTAGTAAGCAAAGTAAGCAAGGAATTGAATAATATCTATAAATTTAGCACATTTAGAGAATAAGTGGAACACATTTTGAATTTGGGGGTTTACATAATTATTTACTAATGTGTATTCATGTCTGAGTTGTTAAATGCTGTTATCTCACCCCTGCAGGGCTCTGCCCTTCCCCTCTCTCCAGCCTTCCTTCACCATCCGTCCTTTCACTCAGTGCTCCAGCAGTTCCAGAAGCTTCAGCTCCTCAGAGTCCTCCCCACTTCTTGGAACATGCCCCCCGCCCCCCAACAACCTCAATTCTGAGCAACAGCTTAGGAATCACTTCTTCAGGGAGGCCTCCCCTGCCCTCTGAAATGAAGTCCCTGACTATACATTAGCAGAACCCTCTGGACTTCCCCCAGCAAACCCTCATCAGGCATTCCTGTGATCTCTTTCTTATCCTGGCCTGCCCTGCTCGCCGCTGTGAGTGCCGTGAGGGCTGGGCGAGCTCCCTCCTGCTCCCTGCTGCTCCTCCAGGGTCTAGCAGATGGCCCTGAAAGCATTTTGCCCTTACCTTTAAGTTAATAGAGAATAGAGATGTTTATTCTTAAATCGACTATTGAAATTTTGCAGAAAGTTAAATTCAAATGATTTTCTAAGGGGGTTAAAATTGGGTTTGGAACCTAAGGGTCTTGACTGCCAAGAGCCTTTCTCTGTGGGCTGTTGTTTAATCATGCAGAACTTCTCGTTCAAGTTCGACCTTCCTTTGTTGCCCAGGGTCCCTGCTCTCCTCCCTCTGCCCACAGCTCACCATCTCCAGAATCTTCCTATTGTGCCTCGGGAGGCCCCTGTATTGGTTTGATGTGAGTAGCCTTTTTCCCTTTGCTTGCTTTTTTTTTTTTTTTTTTAACATACAAATGCTGTATTTGGTTGATCTGTGGTTAAACGCTTCTCGAAAGTTCAGACCTCAGCTTCTTGGTGATCTCATAAATTTTCCACAGACTGTGTGTCATTCACAACCTAAGGATCTGGAAGGAAACCCAACTTCAAAATGCACTTCCCAGTAATTTCAGCCTGAAAGGTGATATGTCTGTTTTTCTAACATTTCAAAGTCACTGGAATGTGCATTGGCAAAATTTCCAGACCAGACTTCTGGGGAACTGGCTCACTTGTCTATGAGACACAGTTAAATTAAAGTCACTAAAATCTCAACAAACCTCTTGGCTCCTCTACTTCAACCACACAGATGACTGCCTTGGAGACCAACATATATATTAGCAGAGGTAGGCAGGCATATGTCCTGGGAGGAGAGTACTGACCAATTGCTATTAGGAGCAAAGCTTCTGAGAATGTCATTAAGAATACCACGAATGCTGTAAGCACTCAGACCGTTGATCAATACAGCCTATCATTCATTCGTTCATTCAACACACATTTCCTGCATTGAGGCTATGGACCAGACGCTCTGTTGTGCCCACATGAACCAGACACAACCTATATCCAGTTGGACAGACAAACAATTAGAGTGCCCTGGTGGAGGTGATTCTCTGGTGGAAGGAGTGACCACCCTTGCCCTGCAGGAGCTGGAGTGTTTCTTCCCGGATTAGGCTCTGTTTCACCTGGGCCTTGAAGAATGAGTGGTAGGTAGTTCACCAGTCTTAGAAGAGAGTGGAGCCCTGGCTGGTGTGGCTCAGTGGATTAAACCTGTGCCTGTGAACCGAAAGGTCACTGGTTCATATTCCCGGTCGGGGCCTGGGTTGCAGACCAGGTCCCCAGCTGGGGATGGGCAAGAAGAGGCAAACAGTCGATGTTCCTCTTGCACATCAACTTTTCTCTCCTTTTCTTTATCCATTCTCTAAAAATACATAAATAAAATCTGTAAATAAATAAAGAAAATATTAAAAAAAGAAAAAGAGAGTGGTGAGAGACCCTTAAAGGCAACAGTATGAGGAAGGCGTAGTGTGGAGAAAGCGAACGCTGCATTCCAGAAACAGTTAGGAACCCCATGTGCTCGGAACAAAGCTGCCCCTGCAAGGGCACCGGGAACACATCTGTGACAGCCTGGTGACTTCACAGGATGACCTTCACGACCATCGAGTCTCATATTCATGCATTTACCTGGCCTCTTTTTGGACTCTTTTTTATTTTCATCTTGCACACCTCAGGGGGGTAATGAGTTCCATTTATAAGCTACAGGCTATGTTAAGTTGTACTCCCTTTTACCTGTCCTAAAATACTTCCTTAAATGATCACCAGCAGGGTCATTTCCTCTTTATACAATTACAACATTTTGGTGCTGCTGCCTAAACCCTGGGCTTCACATAGATAAAGGACGGATTTGAAAGGCCCCACTGAAGCCCCGGCTGCGGTAACTATGCCTCCAAAATCCACCCCTCCGAACCTTCTACCTCACACCCGCAGGCTGCATGTTGCTGTTCTGTAACTCCTTCCCTCTTTGGTGACTTCCCTTGATGTTAATGTTACTCTTTTATTTGTTTTTAAAATAAAACCAGAAAATCAACTTATTAGTATGAGAACTAGATCTTCTAAGTGACTGCGGGCAGCCAGAGCAGGACATTGTACCTGTGCAGCTGGGAAGAATGTGAGCTGGACTGCTGTGGAGAAGGATCTAGATGCGAAGGGGCACCAGGTCCCGAGAGCCTGGGGTGTCCCTCTCCACACTAAGGACACATGTGACACCTGGACTAGACGAGGCTTCTCCCCAGTCAGGCAGGGGAGGGGCCCTGCCAAAGGGAGGTTCTGGAAATTCACTTGCTTCTGATACTGCCAGGATAAAAATGTTACAGGGCATAAACAGTCCTTACAGGTGGAATAAAAGATGGCTCTGTGCACAATTTCCCGTAGGCCCTGGAACCCTTCGTGTCTGTGTCTTGAAACAGGATGCTATTGGCCAGAGCCATTCTGGAATTTTTAAAGGCAGAGCAGAATTCTAGTCTTGAACAATCCCTGGAGTACATCGCGAGCTCCTCATATTTTAGATCTCTTCCTGCTGCTGAGAGGGCAAAACTTGTGTGGCTCTGCCCTGCGCTCTTTCCCCTGGGTGTCTCTGTGCTTCTTGGTTCACCGCCCCTCAGCCTCCCCGCTCTCCTTAGGCAAGGTCACCCCCTCCCCGCGCCCCGCCCCTGAAGCAGGCAGTAGAATGAGGGGCCGGAGAAAGAGTGCAGATGCAAGTCTGACCTCAAGTAAAGGGGGTAGTGGAGGAAGGGTGGGTGGAAGCATCTAGGCCAACCAGCAATCTAAGGGAGTCTGACAAGGCTGCAGGGGCGTCCCTGAGCCAAGCTGCCATCCCAAGAGGCTGGCCTCCGAGAGGAACAGGCTGCGGTGCTCAGTGGCTGGGCAGCAGCACCCCGAGAGAGCACGGCCTCTGCGCACGGGATGGATTTCAGAGTGCCGCAGCTGAGCCTTGCGAGGTGAAGTTCCCTGAACTTGGAGGTCTGGGAGGCCTGTGCACGCCGCGGCGACATCTGGAGCCCTCTCACTTCAGCCCCACCTGGCCAGCTTATCCTCGTCCTTCAAGTCTTAGTTTAAACATCACTTCCTCAGGAAAGCCACCCAAACCTTAGAATTGACTAGGTTTCCTTGCTTTCTGCGCCCATAACATATAATTCTAAGTTCTGGTTCAGTTGTCCAAGTCTCCAGATGCACTCACCTCCAGAAGGGCCAGAACGGTGTCCAGATTATTCCTCACTGCATCCACAGTACCGGGCCCTTGGAAGACACTTAATACATGCTTCCAGCCATAATGAAGAGCCAGTCCCTGGTCAGGTGAGATAGTCAAATGGCATGACAATCTTGATTTCAGGGAATATGCTTGTTCTGAAATTGTTCTAGATATAAGCTTCACTTTTATCGGATGCTTTCAATGTGCAGGCTGAGTTTTCAGAAAAATTTAAGAAACTCCTTGAGGAAAATATTTCAAGTTAGAGCCATGTTCCTGAGTTATAGTGGCTGCTTTCCTAACTCCGCCTTGGAACAGAGTCTGGAGCTAGAGAGATGCAGAGGACGGGGTCCAGCGCTAACTCGGGTCCTCGTCCTGCTTTGATCACTAACAGGATCTTAAGTTTCTTTTCTGAAAACCCGTGTTCCCATTGCATTTCCGCCTTGGGTTAAGTGCCCTAAAAGACGAGCTGTGGGAATGTGTTGGCTCGTTCTGGTGCCAGCCAGAGCCTGGACTGCGTCGCCGTTGCCATTGTTTATGGACTGCAAGTTCCAGGGTGAAGGGAACACAGGGGCAAGTGAAGTGAGTGAAAGGACGCTGTGGACAGGGACATCGTGACTCCCCAAGGTGTTTTCGTGGGAGGCGGGGCCTTGGAAAATAGCGCCAGGTTCAGAGAAGACAAGAGTTGCCTGAAAGGGGGAGCAGGACTGCTGGACGGGGAAGAAGAGAGGTGTAAATGATGGACACCCACTCCCATGACTTTGCGTCAGGTGTAAATATAGGACCCTGAGATTGCTAGACTATGAAATGATCATTTAGTTCCAGCTTATACTGTTCATTGGGGAAAAGTGCGGGCAGTTCTGCAGTTTGAAGCAACACTTCCTGTCAGAGAAGTCTGTCAATCCATTTAAGATGCTCAGAACCGTGTCCCTCAAGATGTCCAGCATGCCTTAGCCAAGTTGGCCATGGCCCTAGGAAACATTACATGCTGCTGAGAACCATGTGTGCTGGCAGAGACAGCTCTCCTGCTCTGTGCCTGGACCAGTTCACCCCTCAGCCCACCGGGGACAGCCCATGGGGTCCCCTCTCTGCTCCCGGAGCACCCCCTGGAAGCACCTAGGGACCAGAGCACCTTCCTGGGCCCCTGAAGTTGTGTGGCATGGTTGGAATGAATAGCGGCATTGGAGAACCTAGAGAGAGTTGGCTTCAGGCCTTGACTTCACCAGGTCAGCACGGTGACCCTGGGCTGTTTCCTTAGATGGCTTTTTCATCTGTAAAATGGAGCTATAACAGCCTTCCTCACAGGTTTGGTATGAGGATTTCAGAAAATGTATGTCAAGTGTCTGGCACATAGCGAATGTCCAATAAATGAGGGCGATTATTATTACTTAGCTCAGGGGGGAGTGGAAACAGACCTGGGTTTGGACCCTGTTCTTCCCATTTATGAGCTGTCTGATCTTGGGCAGGTTACTGAGCCTCTCTGAGCCTCATTATTTGCCCTATTTATAAATTGGGAAACATACTACTTACCCTTCGGTGGTGTTGTAAGAATTAGAGTTAATTTAAGAAAGGTGGCTAATTCAGTGCCTGGCACATAGCAGTCCTCAATAAAAGTTTCCTGTTGGGAGTATCTGTAGATCAAAGTAGGAATGAAAATTCTTGATGTTGGTTTGTACAGAGCAAGTATGTGTTATCACAATAAGCCAACTTGAATTGTTCTGTGGGAAATAATGCTTTTAAAACAGGCTGTCTTATTTCTCTAGGTTAGACCAGTTCTGAACCCGCGGGCAGCAGAGGCTGGGGACTAACCCAGGGCCTGGAGGGGTTGGCCCCTCCCCCTCTCCCCCTTTCCTACAAGGGGGCTCCTTCATCTGTTCATTTTCCAGGAGACATTTGCTCCTCCAGCCTCAGGTCCCCTGAGGAGAGCTAGAGCAATAGGTCACCAGTATTTAAACTGCAACAGAATTTTCAGACCATGAGACTGCTGTCTCTCCCCAGTCTGGGCTGGCCCGTCCCCAAGCAGGAAGGAAGCCAGGAGCTGGAGGAGGTTATAGAACAGTTTCGTATCCATCCTATTTTTAATTGATTCCACAGCAGGGGAAGAAAAGTCAGAATCCTTCCTACATAACCTTTGGAGGCAGCGGTGCTCCTCTGGTCTGGAAGCTCATCTGGTAAGAGCTGGCACTGGCCTGCGTGTGCTCAGCTCCCTCCCCACTGAGCGGGGCTCTGGCAGCATGAGCCCACTCCCACCAGTGCCCACTGAGGGCTGCTTCTGTGGGTCCCCTCTGCACCCCCCGTACACACTGGCTAGGAAAGACGGGTGCACCTGCCTCTGCACTGGTCTCCAAATGGTCCCAACTTTTCCACTTAAGTGTGACCCACAGGTCAGCTAGGGCCTCCCAATCTCTTAGAGCTAGATACCCTTGGCTCAGACCTACAGCCCATGCCCCGTGGGAGCCCAAAGTCCTCCTGGGATTTCTATGGATTCCTGTGTGGGGGCCGAGGTGGCTAACATATAATTACACTTGGTCTCTCAAGTTTTCTGCATCTTGTAGCAGGAGCACGGCCCCCAAATGGTGTGTGTGGTATCCTTTCTCAGGACTTGGTGGTTGTAAAGAATAACCACCTAACACTACATAGCAAACAATAAACCCATACATCTTTAAAATTTCCGTTCTAGAAGACGGCTCAAGCATCTATCCTTGGATGTGGAATGTGTGTGTGTATTTGTTAAATATTTTTAAATATAAACTTTGCCACTAGGGAGGGAACTGAATAACAGAAGAACAAGGTGAAGGGGGACTTTGAATATCTTTTTAACATTTTGAATTTTGCACCACTTACATGTATAACTATTAGGTGCCTATACATGTGCAAAGCCTTGTATACACCATATCCCACTGACATACAATCTACAAGTATACACCGTATCTGTTACATTGTCTTCCTACTCCATCTAAAATGACCCAGCCCCTTTCTGCAGAGCCAGTCCTTCAGGGACTGATTTCAGAAGTCTTCTTTACCCAAATACTGAAGCTTCAGTAGTCCCTGTTACCCTCCCTAAACACTGACAAATTCCAGGCTTGCTAAGGCTGGACCTGCTCACTAACCGCCAGGTAGTGTAACTACGCTCCTGAGAGTAGCACTCGTCTCTAGTCGGTTCCTTAGGGGCAGAGACTGGCCATAGCTTTGTTTCTCTGGATCCCCACAGCACATAGCTGAATGAATGAATCAATGAGTGAATGAGTGAGTGATAGGCAAAGACAAAACTAGACAGTTCTGCAAGAAAAGGTCATGGCTAAAACAAAGCACCCATTGAAACCTGTATCAAGTTCCCGGCATGAGCTGCTGCTGTTCCCTGAACCAGCTGGGATGATGGGCGTGAGGAGCTGTGTGCCACTGGACCATGAGCTGTCTCTCTTCTGTAGCAACAAGGATGGTTGAGTCTTTTCCAGGACATGTGCTTTGGGCGAATGCTCTGATTCAGGAACATGTAACTCTATGGACAACTGTAGACTAGGTGTCTGAAACTAAGGCCTTAATGACTATTTTTGAAAATGTAAAATGATTGATGGAATTAAGCTTGCTAATCAGCTGGCCTCGAGATGGGGACATAACCCTGGAGCAGCCACTGTGCCAGCTTTGAAGAGGGAGGAAGGGGCCTTGAGCCAAGCAGCATGGGTGACCTTAGAAGTGGGGAACGGAGTTTACCACCCCCAGAAAGGAACACAGACCCATCAGTGCCTTGATTTTAGCTTTGTGACAGCTTTGTCGGCTTCTGACCTAGAATACTATATGATTACATATTTATGTTGTTTTAAGCCAATAAGCCTGTGATGGTTTGGTGTGGCAGCAAATAGGAAACCGATCCATGGGGTATGCCAATAATTCATTCTAAATCCTTACTTCAGGAAAATTCTCTAAATCTTCACCACTCAGAGTTCTCAGAGAGAGCTCTGCAGCTGCCACACTCAGATTTATGATGCTTTCACCATTTGTTCCAAGAACAACTTGCTTTACTTTGGTGTAAATAGAGAGTTTATCCTGGTGATTTCCGTGAAAACAAGAGAATCGGTTCCAAAATTAAAGTGCCCATCTCCAGAAGCCCAAATGGCAGTTCTCTTTTACAACAACCCCCAAATGGCATTGCTCTTACTAAAACAATACCTACTGTGAGTACTTGTTCTCTAAGCCCCTGATACATAAACCACAGATATCTCTCCAGGACATTTTCCCTCCCTTCCCATTGCCACCTGTGAGGTTCAGGCCAGTGCTGTCTCTTGCCTAAAAAACCGAGACAGCCTTGCTCTGCCCCCATTGCATTTCCCAATACCACAGTTGGAGAGATCTTTCTAGAGTCTGATCATCCTTCTGTTTATAAAGGTTCAGTGGCTCCCCAGTGCTCCCAGGATAAAGCACAAAACCCTCACATGGCCTCTAAGGTCCTGTGTGATCAGCCCTGCCCATGTTTCTGGCCTCGTTTGCAATGCACAGAGAACCAGCACCAGAGCAGTTCTACCCCATGTGTGGTCACGGAGCAGTGAGGTGCGAAGCTGTGGGATGGGCTGTGCGAATCAGGTCCCCACGGTTTTGTGGAATCAACTTTGCAGGACATCGCTGTGGCTGTTAGGGGTTGAATTGTGTACCCCCAAATTCCTATGTTGAAGTCCTAACCTCCAGTAGCCCCGAATGCAACTTTGTTTGGAATAGAATTGCTGCAGATGTAATTAGTTAAGATGAGCTCATACTGGAGTAGGGTGGACCCCGAATCCAATGTGACTGGCATTCGTATAATAAGGGGAAATTGGACATAAGCACGCACACAGAGAGCGTGCCACGTGAGGACTGGCGTGGTGCTGCCGCAAGCCAGGGAACCCCCAGAAGCCGGGAGACTGGGCTGGAACGATCCTTCCCCGGCACCTTCAGAGGACGGGCCGCCCTGCCGACATGTGGATTCTGGGCTTCTAACCTTTAAAACTGTGAGGCAATAAGTTCCTGCTGTTCTAAGCCACCCAGTTAGTGGTATTTTATTACTGTAGCTAATAAACTAGGAAAGTAATACCGCGGCCTCCCTCGTTTCTCACCAGCTTCAGGTTTCTCCAGCATTTGCTACTGGCCCACACAGCCCTATGTGCAGCCGCGTGCATACTGAAGAAGAGGTGCGGGAGAGTAGAGTCCACAAAGTCCACGAAATGTATTAAAATGAAAAATGAGAGAGCACTGCCCTATATACTCTCTAACACTGGTCTTCAACTTCATGGAAGCCAGTTGCTAAAAAGAATTCATGAAAGGAAATAGATTAGTCGGTTTCCCCTCAGTGGGTTGGTTTTGTTCTCTTCCTCCTCAGAGATCCTGAGGCCTCATTGGCAACTCAGCATTTGCAAAACATCAAATGTTGCAATGAGAACAAAGAATGGGTTTAATCTCTTTCCTTTGCTCCTGTCTCTCTCTTCCCTGCAGTCCACCCTAATCCTGTGCTCTCTCAATTAACACCCAAAATGGACTTGACTCCTCAGTCCCAGTTAATGACAAATGAGCCTGGCTTGCATGCCTATTCACCAAAAAAGGCCCTGAGCAAAATCTGTGTGTGAGAAAAACACTCTGCCAGGGGATTAGTTGTGTGTGGGGTAACACAACCGGCCCCTGTCCGCTCTCAGGCAGGATGACTCGTCCCTGTGTGGGATCCGGGAGGCCTGCTCTCAGGCAAGTCCTGCCTTCTCCTGGGAGGACGAAGATAAATTGGGCATAAAGGCCCCACTCTGGGTGGGTGTGGATGGAGCAAGTGGCCAGGAAATAGGGCAGGAACTCACGCCAGACTTGCTTATCCCAAGCCCTGAAGGTGATCTCTAGGCGGAAACATGCCTGTAGGTGAGGCTGATGATGAGCTGAAGGCCAGGTTAGGAAAGAGGGATGACAGGGAGAAAGGAGGAAAAAAACGTAGTAGAGACAAGGACTACAAGTCATAAGGAATAAACGGAAAAGAAAGTGGTGTCAGAGCCGACAGAGGGAGAGCTAGCCTGGGGCTGCCTGACCCAGTATCCCATGGTCAGGCCTCAGAGACCGTCTGCAGGCTCCGCAGGCCGGTCCTTGTCAATCTGGCCAGCTGCGGTGGGTGTGCGCCCCAGGCAGGCTGGCTTTCCGCGTGCAAGGACCAGACATTGCCACGTAAGAGTCTCAGTAAAAGCCAAACCGTGCCCCAGATGTCTTCCCCATAAGCCCTCTCTTTGCCTCAATTTTCTTTGCCATTTGTCCCTATGGACTCAATCTTTGTGTTGGAGCAAACAATTCAAGCTAAGGCTTCTTGAATACGTTCGTGTTCCATGCACTGTTCTAAGTGTTGTGCGTGTATTAATTAATTTGCACAATAGCTTCGTGAGGTATGTGCCATTATCATCATCATCTCCTCATTCCAGATGAGGAAACTGAGGCACAAATGGTGAAGTAGCTCAGCCAATGTCATCAAGCTGGTAAGTGGGAGCTGCAGATTTTGAACCCGGTCTGGCTGGCTCCCAAGTCCACATTGTTCCCACTGCACTGCACTGATTCCCAAAATGAAAACAAGTACATCAGGAAGTTTACCACCATGGCTTCCAAGGCCATGTGTTGCTTACTAACTGATTTTTTTTTTAAGGATGAGAAGTTGTTTTGAAGATAATTAATGAAGAACATTTGGAACCGTGGCCTCTGAGCATCTTTCTGCTGTCCTCCAACTGGGTTCACTAACAGTTACTCTTCAAACTCTCATACCTACCCCCACGCACATACCCCTGAGAAAGGCAGATCCCACGAACCATAAAACTTAGTCTCATTCATTTGTAATACAATATATAGGCCCAGGCCATCAGGCTGGCACAGCTGTTGCATCAGGTATCATTACCTAATTATCAGGAGCCAAATTACAGCGCTGGGTGATAGAAAAACGAGTGCTGGTCATCAAGTTTACTGACGCTTTTCTCTCAGGAAACATAATAACTAAAAAACACAATAACTAAAATAATAGCTAAAAGTGGTGAGTTTACATAATGGTATTATTACCAAAAGCAACAATAACAACGGTCACAAGAGTAGGCAGTCCTCTCCTGGGCAACTATTATATGTTAGAAGGAATTCTAGATATATGATCATCATTTCATAGCAAAACTCCAACCATGTGAGGAAAATTCCCAGGTCCCAGGAAAGAAGGAGAAACTCAAACCCCAAACATCAAGCCGGTGCTGACGCAAATGGTCGAGGGGGCTATCTGAAACGGGTGCCAGCAGAGAGGGTGGGCTGTAAGACCCACAGAAGAAAGAACTTGTCTACAAGGGGCCCCAGTAATAAGAAACAGAAACTGGCCTCTTAGAACAGAGCTGAAAGCCAGAAAGGGCTTTTCTCGTCATGAAAGAAGGAGTAGAAAACCTTGCTGATGGTCTCAGGAGCAGCAGGAAGCTGACCATCTGCCCAGCACCGTGGGCGGTGAAAGAATAGACCTCCAGAAACCAAATTTCCAAGGTTGTACCATGTGTGGGTGTTGGTCAGAATTTCTCCAAACCATAACTGAAGAAAGTTATAGTAAAAAAAACCATAAAAAATACCCAAGAATGGACCCCACAAAGGCAAATGGAAACCCAGGGACAGAGACTCCCGCCCACCGCTGGCCCGTCAGGCTCCACAGGAAACTACCTGCTGAAGATGAGCTCATGGAAAACATGTCTAATTTCATGAAGAAAGGAGGTATCTTGAAATACAGTGAGCAGATGAATTAGTTGGGAAAGTTAATATTGCATAAACTCTATAGAATGGAACAATATGGAAAGGTTTTTAAGTAAGTAAGCTTAAAATATTCAAAAAGAGGAAAATAAAAAGACACAAAGCGCTGTCAGGACATAATGAAAAAGGAACATGTAAATGCAAGAAAGCAGCATTTTCTGATATTAAACAGGCGCACCTGAACAATACAAGCACACGAATGGGAAACGCAGGGGTTCGCAGGACAGAGGGTGGGGCGAGCTTCGTGCGGAGAAACCACTGGTCCTCCTGCGTGGGTAAGAGCAATAACCACTTAGCATATGTGACGGCAGAGGCCTAATGCACAATATCCACAATAACAAAAATATAAAACACCTAGAATAAATATGAGAAATTTTTACCATCTATATGAAGAAAACTTTAAAAGCTACTTAGAGATGAAAAGAAGACAAAAAATGTAAAGACAAATTTTATTTATACATATAGGAAGATACGACATTAAAAAATGTTTACTCCTAAGTTTACCTATTCTTGTTTGTTTTTCAGAAGGAGACATTGAAAAAATAATGGCCAAAAGTTTCCCAAAATTTAATGAAAGATATTTACCCACAGATTTGCTGAATTTAAGATTTGCCTAAGTTCAGCAAAACCTAAGCAAAGCAAAGACAAACCACGTGACTCCCGCTCCTGGGCGGTGCAGTTTGTGTTTCTCTGCTTCCTGGCCCTCGGCCTCAACCACGTGCCGCCAGCTCCTCAGTCAGACCAAGGTGCCTCCAAGCTTGCTGCCCTTCTTTGTATTATTGGAGCCAGAGGTACCGGGGTCACACTGGATGTCTTGTACCTGGCATCATTCAATCCAGATGTCTGTTGGGACACATAAAACAACCCAGACCCCTGGAACAAACTGGGCCCCAATAATCAATACAAGTCCTACTCAGTGAACGCAGATGCCTCAGACTGAGGAAGGAAGGTCTAGACTTCTAACTGAAACCCTGAAGCTGCTTAGAATGAAGGTCTTCCAGGAGCCATCTGCACAATTTTCCACGGAACCGGGAAATAGTTCTCCTCCAAAGACACAAGATCTTGTGGATGCATTGTGTTCAGGTTTCCACTGATTAATAAATATTTGAAAATTGGGGGGAAAAAGAAACAAAAGAAGCCAAAAGCAAATGAAGTAACATCTTTAAAGTACTGAAAGGAAAAAAAAAAACTGTTAATCTAGAATCTATAACTAACAAAAATGTTCTCCAAAAGTAAAGACAAAAATAAAAACATTTTCAGGCTTGCAGTAAAAGAAGTGAAAGAAGATATTTTTAAAGCTGAAAGAAATAATCCCAGATAGAAACTTGGATCTGTACAAAGGGATGAAGAAAACTAAAAATGGTAAGTATTTAGTATAAAGTGATTAAATATAAAATACCTATTTCTTATTTTTTTAATTTCTTTTAAAAGACAATTGATTGTTTAAAGCAAAAATGATGCCAATGTATTGTGGAATTTATAATATATGCAGAGGTAAAATATACGACAATGTTAATAATACAAAGGATGGAAGGGGGAAGTAGAAATATGTAAGTGTAAAGTGGTATGACAGATTGTGATGAGTTCAAGATGGTTATAGTGAACCCTAGAACAACCACTATGAAAATAAGTTAATAAAAAAGGGCTATAGTCAATAAGACAATAGAGGAGAAATGATAGAATATAGAAACACTCAAATCCGAAAGCAGATAGAAAAAGTGGGCAGAAAAAGATACAAAGAAGGAACAGAGATCAATTAGGTCAAATAGAAAACAAATAGCAAACTACTACTATATATAAACCCAACTGTATCAATAATTATATCAAATATAAATTGCCAAATATTAAAAATAAAAAGCTGAGGTTGCCAAACTTGCTACTCTCAACAAGTGTTATCTATAAGAAAGCAGACTTTAAATACAAAAACTCAGAGACAGTAAAGGCTGGAATGGGAAAAGATATATTAGACAAACAATAATCACAAGAAAACTGGAATGGCTATATTTATATCAGATTAGGTGGATTTAAGGACAAAGATTATTGTCAAAGGTAAAAAAGACAGTTTGTAATAATAAAGTGGTCAGTTCATTAAGAAGACATAACCCTACATATTTATACATTCAAAACACAGTTGTGAAAAATACATAGAGCAAAAACTAACAGAGCTGGAAGAAGAAATACAAAATTTTAATGCTTTTTTTCAGTAATTGATAGAATAAGTAAATAGAAAATCAGTAGTGATATAGAAGATCTGAACCACAATTTCTCTATGTAACGGTTATAGAACATCACACCCCAAAACAGCAGAAAAGTATATTTTTCTCAAGTGCACATATATATATCAATCTATAGATAATGGGCCATCAAACAAGTCTTGATGCATTTAATAGCATTGAAATTATACTTAATATGTTCTGTAACCACATCAGAATTCAATTAGAAGCCAGTAACAAAAAAGATATATGGAGACAGTCTAAATATTCAGAAATTAAATAATGCATTTCTTTTTTTTTAAGTCTAAGAGTTTTTAAAAAGATTTTATTTATTTATTTTTAGAGAGACTGGAAGGGAAGGAGAAAGAGAGGGAGAGAAACATCAATGTGTGGTTGCCTCTTGCACACCCCCTACTGGGGACCTGGCCCGCAACCCAGGCATGTGCCCTGACTGGGAATCGAGCTGGCAATCCTTTGGGCTCACAGCCCGCACTCAATCCACTGAACAATACCAACCAGGACCAAATAATGCATTTCTAATTAGCCCATGGGTCAGAGAAGAAATCACTGAGAAAATTAGAAAGTCATCGGGGCAAAAGTAGGTTTACGGTTGTTCATATGCAAAATAATACAGTACCTAAGACATAACAATACAAGAATAAACTTGACCTTTTGCATATGCACAGCTGTAAACCTACTTTTGCCCCACGCTGTATTTTGAACTGAAAGATTATGAAGACACAACATATCAAAATTTGTGGGATGCATATGTCTTCTTGGACCAGGGAAACAAAAGAAAAAATTAAACGAATAGGACATCAACCTAAAAAGTTTTTGCACAGTAAAAGAAACCATCAAAAAAATGAAAAGACAATCCACTGAATGGGAAAATATATTTGCCAATAATACATCTGATAAGGGGTTAATATACAAAATTTATAAAGAATTTATAAAACTCAACATCAAGAAAACAAACAATCCAATTAAAAAAATGAGCAAAGGCCCTAAATAGATATTTCTCCAAAGAGATGATACAGATGGCCAATAGACATATGAAAAAATCCTCAATGTCACTATGTATTAGAGAAATGCAAATTAAAACCACAATGAGATATCACCTCACATCTGTCAGAATGTCTATTATCGAACCAACAAACAACAGGTGTAGGAGAGGATGTGGAGAAAGAGGAACCCTAGTGCACTGTTGGTGGGAATGCAGACTGGTGCGGCCGCTGTGGAAAACGGTGGTACAGTTACACAATGGAATACTACTCAACGGTAAAAAAGAAGGAAATTGTACCTTTCACAACAGCATGGATGGACCTGGAGAACATATGCCAAGTGAGGTAAACCAGTCAGAGAACGATAAGTGCCATATGATTTCACTTACATGTGGAATCTAAGGAACAAAATAAACTAACAAACAAAATAGAAACAGACTCATAGGCAGAGAACAGACTGATGTCTGTCAGAGGGGAGGGGACTGAGGGGCTGGGTGAAAAAGGTGAAGGGATTAAGCAAAAAAAACAAAAACAAAAAAACAAATCTAAACTCATCGACACAGAAAAGAGTACAGTGATTACCAGAGACAAAGGGGCCTGGGGGGAGGTAGGACAGAGCACAGGGGGTAAATGGTGACGGAAGGAGACTCGACTTGGGGTGTGAACACACAGGACAGTGCACAGATGACGTGCTGTGGAATTGTACGTCTGAAAACGGTACGATTTTATTAGCCAGTGTCACTCCAGTACGTTCAACAACAAAGAAAGAAATCCGCTTTAATGTAAACAAGTGGCAGGTAACAAGTAAAAGGATGGAGAAAAATATACAATGCTTGGGTGGCTATATTCTTATTCGATAAAGATTTCAGAGCAAGAAATATTTCAGAGATAAAGAGAGACATTTCATAACAAAGGGCTTAAGTCACCTTGAAGATATAACAATCTTAAATGTGTATGCCCCTAACAACAGAATGTCAAAATATGTAGCAAAAACGGAAAGAACTAAAGGAAAAATAGACAAATCCACAGCTGCAGCTGGAGATTTCATCACTCTTCTCTCGGTAACCAGTAGTAACAGAACAAGGGGACAGAAATCAGCCAGCGTATGGAAGACCTGAGCAAACTTGACCTGAACTATATTTACAGAGAACACTTCACCCAGCAAGAGCAGAATACTCATTCTTTGCCAGTGTACATTGAACGTTCACCAAGATAAACCATAATCTGTGCCTTGAACAAACCTTACCAAACGTAAAATAATTGGAATCAAACCCTGTTCTCTAAACATAATGAAATCAGTAACAGAAAGACATTTGGAAATAACATTTAAATTTATTTGAGTATCTGCATGTTTGCATATTGCTTTTCTGTTTTGTGTATTTAAAATTTCACAGTAAAAATATTTAAAAATCTTTAAATGTTAAAACTAGCTCAGAATGAAAGCTTGGTAAGAATCTAAGTAAAGATAACTCCTCCATATTACAAGGTTGTTATCAGAGACTCTGACAAAACTCAAAGGAGGGTCTGGGGTGGATGGGAGGGAAGTGAAGATTCAAACTCCCAGAAGGAAAAATCTCTAATGATCAAGAAATGATCAAATTGTCAAGGGTAAATAAAACTCTCAATGTACATCATTAAATTGTGTAATGTAAGCCATGGTTTTGTTTGTTCTGTGACATATTGTAGAGGCAGAAAATAAAGAGAAATTTTGAGAACCTTGCTCTCTCTTCAACAGCCTCTATTTGCTACTCCTCCCTTGTTGCCTCCCTGCTCTCTCACTACCAACCTTCTCCAGTTTCAGAATTCCTGGCAGTAACTGGACAAAGAATCGCCGGGGTCCCTGTTTAATGAGCGATGTTGATTCAGGCCATGGACTGCATCACCTGTTTCTGCTCACAGCTCTGCCCACTCCTCTCCCCTCACCATAAAATATTTTGATCAAGCTCCTCCTAAACTTAGCTGTCACCACTATTTCTAGGATCTGGCAATGAGAATCCATTGAGTTCCAGCGGTAGGAATTTGGGCAAATCACTTGATGCTTAGCTTTGATTTTCTTATCTGGGAAATAAAGGTAATTAGCCCACCTCACAGGAGCCGGGTGGGTTAAATGAGGTAATAGATGTGAATGTGCTTTGCCAGCGAGAAAAGCACCACCCCAATGATTTCTTGAGAATCTTGAGGTGGTGCTCACCTGGGGTAGTGATCAGTTGCCTTTATCCTCCTTGAAGAAGTATGACCTGAGTCAGCAAACCATCACATCATACTCACTAGAGGGAGGGCAGAGAAGACCAGCTGACCACCAGAATCCTTGCTTCCCCTCCCCTGGTGTAGTGATGGCATTGGAAAGTGGCTGGCCAGAGACAATATTTCCCTCCTTGCTCGGCATCTAAGTGTGGCCAAGGATCTAGATCTGGCCGTTGTGAGCAATGGTTTTTAAGAAGCAGGAGTGCTTTCTCCTTGCTCTTTCTTCCAGACGGCTAGATGTGCATGAAAACAACCAGCACCAGTTAATAGAGAGCCACAGGCTGGAGGAGTCTGGGTCCCTGAACTGGCACAGGGAGAAAGAGTGGCACCCAGTCACAAGAACCATGGGCCCACGGCATGAGTATGGGATAAAGAATTTGGGTCTGGGCGATAAGGCAAGGAGGCTGCATAATGATGCTAAGTTTAATTCCTTGCTCTGCCAAGGTTTTGTGACCTTTGCCAGGGTACCTATACTTGTTATCTCACAAGCAAAGTGACAATAATAGTTCTTGCTTCATTGGGTTGATGTAAGAGTTAATTGATGTAATGCATACAAAGTGCCAGTAATGATAAATGTCCAATAAAATGTTGGCCATTATTATTAATAGCATAGAATTACCAATTTTTTTGAAAGTTTGTTCCTTTATCCCAGGAAAAAGCTCTACTTCTGCACCTTATCTACAGGTGACTGTGGCCATCAAATGCTCATCAAAATATTTTCCAAGGAAACTTTCAGGGCCTTAGTGGTTTTCCTGGACAGTTTGTCTTAATTTGAACATAGTTAACTGGAAAATATTCAGGTCTAAAGTTTCAGGCTCAGCTTTTACCTGAAGAGTCATATGTGTGTATTTAACCATTGCCAGTGACTTGACCTACGGTTACTCAGAAACCCCATTCACTCACCTGTCCTTTCTCCAGGTTGCAATCAAGAAGTCAAGGATGCTGTTGCCATAAAGCTGCAGGTCCCACTGCAACCAGCAGAGGGCAGTGCTTCATACAACTGCGACAACTTTTGGAGATACCACCTAGTACCTTTCCATTATCCAGTTTTTTTCCGACCTATTTTCATTCCTTGCCTTTAGAAGAATGACCATAATATTTCAGGAAAGTGTGTTTATTTTCAGTTGTGCCCAGTTTCTATAGATTTGAGTCTCTTGTGTGGTCACTGGCACTCTTGAAGGTTTGGGAGAGGCATATCCCTTAATATAACAATAGCAGCCCCTGCGCTTTCCCGGATGCGCTGGCACAGCCGCCTGCTCTGTGTCCTCCTTTCCTGAGTCACTTGACACCCACCTGGTGTCTGCAAACGATTCCAGCCCATCTTCTCCCACACCATGGCAAACCCTGGGACTCAGTGGTTCTCAGCTGTGAGGGGGTGGGGCGCGGAGCGGGTAAGGACGCACTTCAGAATTTCCCGTATGAAGGGTCCTGAAGACGCACATGTCGGGTCTCACGCCCAGGCCTCCTGAATCAGATGCTGGGTGGGTGAGAGTTTGAAGAAGCTCCTGGGTTGATGGAGGTCTGACAAGCACTCCCACATCCTCCCCGCGCAGCGTTGCTAAGTTAATGAAGACCTAGACAAGGCAAATGGCAGGAGATGAAGAGAAGGGCCAGGTGGGGGTGGAGCGGGCATGACTCAGAGAGTGATTGGCTCTGCTACTACCTCCTTCCCCCCACAGGGAAATCTGAAGCCCACTCACTCCCAATAGGTGATCTCACTGCAGTCTTCAGTGAGAAAATTAAAGCTCTCCAACTGTTCTCCTGCCCTCCTCACTAACGCTCTGGGTTTTTGTCCGTATTCTCCCTCTTTCCTCCCCAGCAGTGCTCGGCCTGTGTCTGCCTCAGCGGTGTGTGCAGCCTGCCCTCCTGGCTCTCTGGGGACTGCTCCTCCCGTTATCCGTGCCCCACCTGCGTGCTGGGCATGGCCCTGTCCCGGGCTCACTCCCTCCTTCCAGGGCCTGGCCTCCTGTCCTCAGAGCTTCCCTCTTTCACCCCATCCAACAATCACCAGTTTTATGAGCTCTCCCTGCTCTGGACGATCTTTCTACTGCGTCTCCTCTTCTCTGCCCCTGTTTTTGGGCTGAACTCTGTCACTCCTTCCCCTCACTACCATCGCATCCTTCCAACTGGTCCATCTGTCTCCACGTGGCTCCCTCTCCAGACTGACTCCAGAGAGAGTCTTCTAACAGGTTAATCCGACGTGTCGTGCCCTGACTGAAAACCTTTCACGGCCTACTGCCCAGCACTGCTGGACAAAGCCCGACCCCTGGGCTATCACACAGACCCAGCTCCTCTTGCCCTTCCCGTGCTCCTGCGTGTCTCACGCCAGCATGCACACTCCTGAGCCTCCTACAGAATGTTTGTCTTTGCCTGCCCCTCTTTTCCCCATTTTGCTTCATAGAGCAAACTCCATTCATGCCACAAAACCCCGCTCGGGCACCACCTCCCATGTAAAGCCCTCCCTGAGACCCTGGAACATTCGGATTTCATCCTTCTCTCTTGTAGGATGCTCTGATCTACTGTCAGGCCGTCCCTGGTGTACCTTCCCGCCCTGCAACCTTGGAGTCATTAAGTACCCCTTCACTGCATCCTGGATTCATCGACGATTCTCTCTTCCTTTCCCAGCTTTGAGTTTCTTGAGGACACAGTCTGTGAATTATTCATCTCTATGCTCTCAGTGCCTAGCACGTTGCCTCACTCGGTGGGTGTGGGAGTTGGGTTAGAGTTTATCTCTCTGCTTCCTTTACTGATAGACTTCTTTTAAATATCAAATCCCTGCCTTTTGGTGTTTCTATTCCTACTCGCCCCTTCACCCACTAAAAACTGTTTTCCTCCCATGTTTCTGATTTTTTAAAGAAACAAATGACTCATCCACAGGTCTGAAGTTCATGTGGCCCATTCATGCACATCCATCTTTATCAACCTCTGGGTCATGTGACAGTGTTGGCGCCGGCCCGACCTGACATTCTTCCCCGGGTTTCTGTAGTGGATAGATACTATTTTTTGCTATATCCATTTCACATTCTTCTGTGAACAGCACCCCAATTTTCCTCTAGAAAACCACCTTTCTCTTATTATCAGTCCACGTGGTTTTGATGTCTCCGTGCCTAACTCCAGAGATGGGTGTTGACTTCCATCAATGTCAGAGCATTCCCACCTGGTGGCCCCAGATGTTAGCGTGGCAACGGGCACATAGTGGCAGCTACGCCAGAGTCAGTCGGACGAATTCAGAGCCCTTCCCTGGACCCGTCGGGGGGGAATTGCTCCCCCGATGGAGAAGATGGCATGGAGCTCCTGGCAGCTGTTTTGTCACCACTTGAAGAAGGTTCCTGAGCCAACCTGGGGAAGCAGAATAAGATGAAAAGAGTAAGAGCAAATCCCAACGTTTTTGAGACTCTGTATGTATCTGAACCTGAACCACCTGTTGGTGTCTGAACCTTGAACTTACCTGTTACATGAGTCAAAATATTCCTTTTTTAAAAAATAAAATAAATGCCCTGGCTGGCGTAGCTCAGTGGATTGAGCATGTGAAGCAAAGGATCGCTGGTTCGATTCCCAGTCAGGGCACATGCCTGGGTTGCAGGCCAGGTCCCCAGTGGGGGACACATGAGAGGCAACCACACATTGATGTTTCTCTCCCACTCTTTCTCCTTCCCCTCCCCTCTCTCTAAAACTAAATAAATAAAATATTAAATAATAATAATAAAATAAACTAACTGATATAAATGGAGTTTCCTATGACTTGAAAAAAAACTGACTAATTATACTTATTGTTATCTGCAGTATCTCAGTTTCCCTCCCACATTCTCTTTCTCCTTCACTGGTTTCTTGCTTTCCTCCTATCTCATACATGTAATCCTGGTGCTAATCATAGAAATTTCCACTTGCGGAATTCTTTGTAGCTCACAACCCACCCCTCAACGCCCTCCCCAGACTTTACGCACTCTTCTTCATTGAACACAACCGATTCTGTTGCTCCAATTCCCACCTCTGTGGAACTGCCCAAATTCTCGCCTCCAGGTCCGACTTTGTCACCCCCTCACTTCTCTGACCACCCATCACCGTCCTTCGTCAGCGCCACACCAATGCCTCTGGCTTCTCTGACACCAAATTCTGCCTTTCCAATTTCTCCTTTTCCCCAATCCAGTCCTCGTTCTGATTATCTTAATTTGGTTAAGGTATTAACATTTTCTCGTGTTTCCTAGTCTGAAATCTTGGAGTTATCGTTAATAATCCTTTTTCTCTTAGTTTGGGGATCAGCCCTGACTCAAGCCGGGCTAGTGAGAGTTGTCCAAGACTCACAGGAGACAGTCTCTCTCGTCCTCGGGCTGCTGAGCAGATCGAATCTTTGAGCTGCCGGTGGACGTCTGAGGAGGAAGCCAAGCCTGAGGGAAGCAGAGAGGAGAGGGAGCAGAAGATTCCTGATGGTGCTGTTTGAGCCCCGCCGCCCAGCCCTGCCACAGGCCAGACCTATACCCGGGACAGTTCAGTTATATCAGCTATTAAATTACTTTTTTTTGTTTTTGGCTGAGTTGTCAATTTTGTAGTCTCTTATGACCAAGGGAGTCTGACTGATACCGACTGACACAGAGTTTGTCTGTCTTTTGTGTTAAGGGTGCCAGAGTTGTCTGGCAGTGGAGTGACAGCAGATTGTTAAGAAAGGTCATCCAGTCACTGATTGGCAAAGGATCCCATGAGGGACTCTGGATGAGATGGACTTAGATGGCCTTTCAGACTCTGAGAACCAGTTCTGGGTTCATTTACGAACCTTCCCCTCCCCTCTGGGAGTGTAGCCCTTCCTCCCAAGCTTCTTGCCTTTGGGCACCTCACATCCCTTCTTTGTCAGAGCTGCTGCTACCATTTTCTGTCTTCCCTATTAAATCATGACATTTTGGAGGTAATGTGAAGACTGCGAGCTTTTCTTTTTAGCTCATTTGGTGTTTATGAGAAGGGAGGGAGGGAGGGAAGGAGAAAGAGAAAGGGGCACAGGAAAGTGGCAAGAAATTCATTGCTTTTCGTGGTAATGTTAAGCACTTAATTGTGAAGCTCCATCCAGTCTCTTAATTAAATTATTGATTCACAATCCTTCCATGTTGCATTTGCTACTTTCTAAAAGCCAAAGTGCTCCTCTGTGCTTTTCTTTAGGTTTATTTGTATGATTCAATGCATAGAAAACCAGTGCTGTAGAGCAGAGATGGCTTGTAGTGAAAGGTTCACTCCAAACCCTGGTTCCAACCCACCCCTCTTGCCATAGTCTTCTCGCTCACCTCTCTATTTTTCCATGCTTTTCTTAGTTTCCTTCTTGATCAGAATGAAGTGTTCAGACCTTCAGGTACTCGAAATACAATGATGTATCAGAGGATAATTGCAGAGGATGCTTCCTCCAGACAAGTGACACAATTGTTTTCTCTAACTTCTCTAAGGAAAACTAGATAATGAGATAATCCTCCCCAGCAGATTACAGAAACAAATAATATGTCTAAGAATAAGGCTGCTTTGCTTTTCTTATCAGAGACTTGAGAAAAGCAAAGCAAAGCAAAGCAAAGCAAAAACACCCTAAACACCTTCTACCTTTAATTGTCTGGAAGGTTTTTCCATCTAGACATTTCTTAAGCAGTTAGAATGGTGCTGAGTGTAACTGTGGCAAGTCCAGCTGGCTTGGACATCCCTAAAATAACCTCTGCATTGCAGCATGTTTAAAATAGTAGTTGCTGCCACAAGGAAATGAGATTTCCAAAGGAATTATACTGCTTGTCCATGCATCCAAGAATTCATATTTTAATACTTACTGAGAACCCACTGTACATTGCTTGCACTCTGTTAAACTCTGAGGGAAAAGATGCCAAAACACAGGCCACTGGGCTTTCTCTCTAGGAGTTTATTATCTAATTAGAGAAATAGGAAACATACACACACCTACACATTTTCCTGCAGCTGAGGACCTGAAAGCAGGGGTTCTCAACCCTGGCCACACAGTACCGTCACTTGAAGAGCTTTACATATTCATGCCTGAACCTCACCCCAGACAATTAAATCAGAAATCTGGATAGAACCCAGGCATTAATATTGTTAAATCCAGCCCTCACCTCCACCCCCAGTTCAAGTCTAAGGTGCAATCAGATTGGAGGAACTTGGGTCTAAATCCTACCTCCTCTTAAATGCAGGGATCAGTTTGCCCTCCCAGATTTCCCCAGCCAGAAGGAATGAATAGTATTGATCAACTCTCAAGGTCTGAGTGCTTCTGTCAGAAACACCCAGGAAATCTTAGACCAAGCCCTCTTTTCCAGAAGGCACTGGAGCCAGCAGAACATGGCAGGAGACTCATGCACTGCAGTCCCTGCTCTTATCAGGAAGGTTTCTTTGCTTGGTCTTAATGAAAGGTAAGGGCCAATTAGCCAGGCCTAGGAGATAATAGAGAATTGTGAAGTCACGGTCAATCCAAACATAGTCCAACTCTTGGACTTGCTTGAAAGTGCCTATGTTCACAAACTGGGCTCCAGTAGTTATCTGAGTCAAATGGGAAGTACAGTTCGTGTCACACAGCTGCAATCTTTGGGAAGCAACAGAGGCTGACCTAGATTTTCTCCTAGACGTCCTGACCATATTCCTCTCCAGTGCAGGTGCAGAGCCCCGTCTAACGGAGCCAGGCCTTAGGGCCCCAGAACAGACATTCTTAGGCACTGACGAGGGCTGCCTGGTGGGACGACGTGGCTTAGTCATGATTAAAATAGTCTTTTATTTCCCTTTGAGTGAAAGAGCCCATTCAGCCAACCCTAATCCTTTTGTCCAGCTGAGTCTAACCTAATCGCCAGCACTAGCAGCCAGAGCCTCCAATGCCCTGACCTATCCTGTAATTGCCTTGACCAATATATCTGCATCCTCTCTGACAGTTCAGACCCAGCCAGGCCCCCGGCTCCACCTCAGGATGAGATTAATATAGAACATCAGTCATGGCAGACACAGACGGGAAACTTTTTATATGGTATGGACAAAAAAAAAAAAAGCTAGACTGAGCAATGGAGATGTACACTTCAGGTTCTTGTTTCCTAATCGCAGGATGCTTTATTCAGAAAGTGGCAAGTTCCACAGGGGCTCCAAATGCTTACTCAGGACCTACTGCTTTGGAGGAAGTAAGAGCTTTCTCACCAAGAGAAATATCCAGTCCTCAGGCCCAGTGGGACATCCAGTTTCAGAACGGTTCAGGCTTTCTAGAAAGGATTGCAACATCATGAAATCTCACTTGATCACAAGCTTCGTTTTCTGAGAAGCAGTGACGTCAGGTGCTGTGGTCCCTCGCCTGAGCCCGAAGTGTTGGCCCTGCCCCGAGGGAAGAGAGAAGACCATCTGACCTCCTTCTCCCCTGGCCTTCCTGCCCCACTGTCTCCAAGTGTCACGGTGTTGATGTCACCTCCTGGTGCTCTCTGGTCACATCTCCTCTTCCCTGCCCCCATTTTGAAAGAGCCTGAAGGAAAGCAGAAGTGCCTCCCTGGGACCTGTATTCACAGGAGGCTCTCCCACGGGCTTTTCTGGGGGAGGCAGGGAATTTAGCCCACAGAGTCCCCGACAACACCAGCAGCACTCTAGTTGCTCAGCCCACCAACATTCACTTCGTTTCTACTACATGCTGTGTGGGTGCTAGACTGTACCTTGTGCAGGATGCAAAGCTGAGCAGCAAGTAGCGCCTCTGGGAGCTGCTACTCTGACGGAGTCCGGGCAGGGCAATGATGCCGAGGAGTGGAGAGGCAGTATCAGGTGACGTGACGGTGCTATCGACATGGCTCTGAAATGAATTCTCACCGCTTCCTTCAGATCATGGACAAAGGGAGAAATTCTTCATCCTGACTCAGTCCGAGAAGGACTTTGGAAGGGCGATTTTTGTTCCCATTCTCATCACAGGTTGCCTCAGAACCCCTCACTGACTTGCCATTGCCAACTGCCTGCTTTCCTGACCTGTCCCGTGCCTCCGCGGGTGATCGGTGTGGCTTTCTGTATGGCCGTCCTATCCATTGTCCCTGTGTTTCCACTTCTTTAGAGGTGGGCAGCTGGAGGGTTGTGTGTTCCCTCAGGTGAGAATTCCTCCCACACTGCTGCTGTGTGAGGCAGAGTAAGGCCCAAACCAAATGAACTGGGCACTTAGTACCCTTTTTCCAACCCTTAAAATTGTTAGGAATAAAAATTAATTAAAGCAAAAGGATACGTCCAGCTAAGATGGAGGCATGAGATTTGGTTGTGTTCACTTCCTCATACAACCAAAAGAAGGACAAAAACAAATTCAAGAACAAAAAACAACCAGAACTGCCAGAATACCAAACTGTATGGAAGATGGACAACTAATAAGTTAAAGAAGAAACATTCATCCAGACCAGTAGGAGGGGTAGAGATGGGCAGCTGGGGCAGAGAAGACATGTGACAAGGCAGAGGCTGGTGGACCAGGCAGTTCCACATTCATGTGTGAATCAGCCAGGAGGAACAGCTGGGGAGTGAGACAGATCACGCAACCTAGGGTTCCAGTGTGAGGAACTAAAGCCTCAAAACCTCTGACTGAGAAACCTGTAGGGGCTGCAGTGGTGGGAGAAACTCCCAGTCTCACAGGAGAGTCCATTGGAGGGACCCATGGGGTCCTAGAATGTACATGAGCCCACCTACCCAGGAATCACCAGCAGAAGGGCCCAATTTGCTTGTGGGTAGTGGAGGAAATGACTGGAAGCTGGCCAAGAGCTAAGCAAGAGGCAATGTTCCCTCTCTGACCCCTCCCCCATATATAGTGCCACAACGCAGCAACCTGGGTTGCCCTGCCCTGGCAAATACCTAAGGCTCCACCCCTTACAACTTAACAGGTGCACCAAGACAACGAAATATGGCCCAAATGAAAGAACAGATCAAAACTCCAGAAAAAGAACGAAGTGACGAGGAGATAGTCAACCTATCAGATGCAGAGTTCAAAACACTGGTAATCAGGATGCTCACAGAAATGACTGAGTACAAATACAAAATAGAGAAAAAATTGAAGGCTATGCAAAGTGAAATAAAGAAAAATATACAGGGAACCAACAGTGAAGGGAAGGAAACCAGGACTCAAATCAATGATTTGGAACAGAAGGAAGAAATAAACATTCAACCAGAACAGAATGAAGAAGTGAGAATTGAAAAAAAATGAAGAGAGGCTTAGAAACCTCTGAGACAACTTTAAACATTCCAACATCTGAATCATAGGGGTGCCAGAAGGAGAAGAGGAATAGTAAGAAATTGAAAACTTATTTGGAAAAATAATGAAGGAAAACTTCTCCAATCTGGCAAAAGATGTAGACTTCCATGAAGTCCAAGAAGCCCAGAGAGTCCCACAGAAACTGAACCCAAGGAGGAACACACCAACATACATCATAACTGCATTACTCAAGATTAAAGATAAAGAGAGAATCTTAAAAGCAGCAAGGGAAAAGAAGAGAGTTACCTACAAAGGAGTTCCCGTAAGACTATCAGCTGATTTCCCCAAAAAACCCTTACAGGCAAGAAGGGACAGGAAAGAAGGATTCAAAGTCATAAAGGCAATGTCCTAAAGGCAAAGACCTCCATCCAAGATTACTCTACCCAGCAAAACTATCATTTAGAGTGGAAGGGCAGATGATGAAGTGCTTCTTAGGTAAGGTCATGTTCAAGGAGTTCATCATCACCAAGTCCTTATTTATATGAAATGTTAAAGGGACTTATCTAAGGAAAAGAAGATCAAAACTATGAACAGTAAAATGACAACAAACTCACAACTATCAAAAACTGAACATAAAAAACAAAACCAAAACAAAGCAAACAACTGGAACAGGGACAGAATCACAGAAATGGAGAACACATGGAGGGTTATCATCATCAAGGGGGAGAAGGAGTGAAAAGGTACAAGGAATAAGATGCATAATTGGTAGGTACAAAATAGATAAGGGGAGGTTAAGAACATATAGGAAATGGAAAAGCCAAAGGACTTATATGTACGACCCATGGACATGAACTAAGGGGGGGATTGCTGGTGGGAGGGAGGATGCAGGGTGGAAGGGGATAATGGGGAGAAAAAAAATGGGACAACTGTAATGGCATAATTAATAAAATATACTTAAAAATAAAATTATTTAACAAAAGGCAAAAGAAGGGTGGGGGATGTTCTTACACCAAACTTTACAGCTAAGTCCCTTGATTCTACCCCATGTCTTTGCCCTTGGACGTTCAAAATGTGAACCTCTTCAGCCAGCACATGTCCTGCATTCTGTCCTCTTGAGTCACCTCCATCTTTTGTTCTCAGTCTCCTTTCTAGGACCAGGTTGTATGTGGCCATCCTCCAATCTCACTTTAGTCCTTTCAGTGCTTCTTCCTTTCCTAGGTCAGCATTTTTGGACCACTCCTGTAACCCAGCTTTTTTAACTGTGGTAAGAAACATTACAAACTCCTGGGACTGTATGTGCTGATGCCTGGGTCCCACCCCCAGTGGTTTTGATGCAACTGGTTTGGGGTGAAGCCTGGGCTTTGTGGGTCTAGAGCTTCCCAGGTGATTCCAATGTGCTCTTAAAAGGGCCGTGACTTCGGGTCTCTTTGACGTGGTTTCTCTTACTCTTTGTAATCTATATTGTCTTCCTTCATTTTTATTCACTATTATAAAGAAAGAGCTGAAGCCAGGGTAGTAGCCAGGGTAATCAGTGTCAAAGTAATTGATTTTCCTAGTTTTTGGCCAGAGCTAAGAGACCTCTGGTTCCTGGCCTAAGTTCCCAGGAGAAGTACTGCTTATATTTCTGCTTCTATTTGTGAAAACATAACCACACTTTATATCCCAAAAAGCCACACTATGGGACCACTACTCCAATAAGTTGTAGGTAGGTGTGGCACTCTGAGTATGTCCTTTTTCATTTTTGTTGTCTCTACTGTCCTCTCCCTTAGCTTTTCCACCTTAAAAAAAATCTCTGAATGTATGATAAAATATAACTAAAATAGTTTTTCTGTGTTTGACACAAAGTTTGATCCTCATTTTTTAATCCTCACCCAAGGGTATTCTTTCATTTCTTTTTAGAGAGAGAGGGAGAGAGAGACGAAGGGGAAGAAACATCGATGAGAGAGAGAAATATTGATTGATTGGTTGCCTCCCATACCCTGACTGGGGCCTGAACCCACAACCCAGGTATGTGCCCTGACTGGGAATCAAACACGTAACCTTTCAGTCATGGGACGACTGAGCCACACTGGCCAGGGCCTCATTCTTATTTTTTTCAAGACACATTTCTCTCTCTAAAAAAATGGATTACTACTTAATTTAGGTGACCTACCTCCGGTTTGTAAGGGCAGGGTGAGGTAGAGCAAGAGCTGTCCTAGGAGTGGCCAGAAGGCCTGAGCCCTGCCACAGTTACAGCGTCCTGTGGCCCGAGATGCAAGCTGCTGACACTCCCTCCCAACTAGAAGTGGAAGGGTAACATTCTCAGAGGCCACATCCATAGCCCACATCCATGGGTTATTGTGAGAGTCAGATGTGCCAGTATTTGTGAATATAGAGGGAAAAAATGATTCATTTTCATCAAGTGTACTGTGAGTTTAAATCTTTTGGTAAAATAAATTCTCTGTGCTCCTTTCCTAAGCTATTATTTCAATTTCTTTGGAAACCTTGCTTGTACTCAGGTAACCAGAGCTCTTGCTGGTCTATGGGAGGCTTTCTTTTTCCGCAGTCATCTGCTGCTCTCTGGAAGCTCCATTTCAGAAGGCCACCCTGGTGAGGCTTCATCCCGACATCTGCAAATCACATCCATGGGGGAAATGGGACTCATTCGAGTTACTGTGCTAAGTTTTCATGGATATTGCTCAGTGAGTAGGTGTTGTCTCTGGGCCAGATCACTTGAAATCATCATGACATCAGCCCTGTTACTGCAAAACTGACTGTGCCCCCACAGGAAGCAGAGAGAAGGGGGTGGGGTGTTGGGACACAAGATTACTCTAAGAAAGACCACTCTCCTAGCTCCCCCAAAGTATTGGCAAAGGCAGTCTACAAAGGTAGCAGTGTGCCTGGTGTTCAGGAGAACAACAAACGGTGGCCAACCAGGTATGGCACTCTCATCAATAATGCAACACAGGAGAAAGTAGCTAAGGTGACTCCACTTCTGTGGAATGAGGAGGGACACAAACAAACCATAGTGGCAGCTGTGTGGATGGTGGGTGTTTGAAATGCTCACTCCCCACGCCTTCTTGGCTACATCTGACATCACTAATGGGTCACTGCATCATCTGCAGATGACCCTGGATGCAACCCCAGAATCCATCTTGACTCAGTGTAAACATCTGCTACCGATCAATCCAGGGTGCCAGTTGCTGTGAAATTGTTGGACATTCCAGTATAAAGCTTTCAGTTGCTAAACCAATTCATGTACGGCGTTTGGTCAAACACTCAGATCTCAGCATTACAGTTAGCACCTTCCTCCTTTTTATCTTCGTCATCAATACCATCCTCGAACACAAGTTCATAAAGGCTAATTTGAGCTATTTTCATCAAAATCCTAAAGCTAATTTGAGTTATTTTCATCAACAGTCACTTTAATCTTGATGTAGCACTCCACTAGAGTTTCAGGAGGCCTTCCTTCCACCCTTTTATGCTTCGCCTTGGTGGCTCAACCTGTTTACAAATGATTTCAACATACTCTTTTCCTTTACTGTTCCTCCACCTTCCAACATAACTGAAGATATTTAAGAATCAGAAAGAAGCTATGTGTGTTGTCCCTTTTGGTACAGGGCTTTCCCTCCCTTATCGTGGTGGGATGATACCACAACTCATCCTACCGCGAAGGAATGATCAGTGATTCGCTATTGAGTCCATAATCATCAATAATTAATGAATTATTGAATCTTCGAAAACAGACTACTGGCACAGAGGTGGACTCTAGGAGAAAACACTTGGTGGGAAGAAGTTCTACAATAAATTGCGGAGGAACTCAGCTAACGAGGAAAGTTAAAGGGAGAACCCTGTAGGGAGAGCACCATCCTACCGAAGGAGGAACATGTCCGATGCAGTGGCTAAAAAGTCACTTAGCCCTGTCACCCCAGGTAAAACCAGTCAACGTGTGGCCTAGTCTGTGCTTTCCCTGTGCAATAGTGGTGCTCTGTGTATGACATCGTCAGCCTCTGTCAATCTCTGCTTCAGAGCAAGCGCCTGGCTAAGTGGGTGCAGACGTTGAGTAACCTCCCACCACTTAAAGAGATACTTGTCTCAGCCTCCCTGACCAGGACTGGGGATATTTGACGAATCAGACTTTCTGATTCTGATGCTCTTTGATGCCTCAGCCTGAAGGAAGCCTTCCCTAATTTCACCTCACCGCCCCTCGCACCCTCCTTGAGGTGTGTTTCCTTGTTACTCTTGAATATCTGGCCTATTGTGTCTCCATCCCATCAGACTGTGAACTTGCTGAGGGTAGAAGCTTTGTCTTGTTGCAGACACATCCCCCAGGGTCTAGTTCAGGGCTGGGCCTGAATCACGGTTCATTAACTGTTTCTAGAAGAGAAAAGGGGAATAGAGTGCCCAACTTGCCCAGGTTTGCTGCACTTCCCTGGTTTTAGCTCTGAAAGCTCTGTGTCCTGGGGCACCCCTCAGACATGGGTAAACTGCGATGACTGCTCACCATGCCGGAAGACGGGGAAGGAGGGAAGGAAGAAGGAAGACAAGAAAGCGGGAGGAAGGAATGAATTAAATTAGGTCCAAGTGGGCCTGGGACAGAACTCTGTGCGCTTTGACTCGCTGGCATGAGGAGAGTAACAGCTGAGCTGGGAGTGCAGGGACATTCAGTGAGCTCATCCCTATAAAGCAGCCAAGAGACATTGGGCCAGAGTTGATCCAGTCATAATTGAATTCTGAAAATAGAATTACTATATTCATTCAGGGAGCATCTGTTGAGTACCTACCCTTTGGCAGGCTCTGAGCTAGATACTGAGAATAGAGAAGAAGGACTGGGCCTGCTCCGCAGGGGTCCACAGGCAGCAGGACGTGCTGAGGAAGTGTCCCGTGCTTCCCGTGGCATCGTGTGGGTAAAGCTCTGTACTCACCGTTGGTGCACGCACACACACTGGGCAGGCTGTCATCCAGGTCGGTGTACAGAATCTGGAAGGCCGGTGTTACAACCTCTACAGTAAGTCTTCACCATGCATTCTCTTGTCTATAAAACACATGATGTAAGAGGGCTGTCGGTTGATTTCTTTGTAAGCAACATGTATGTTTTCTCAGAAGGCTGTTAAAAGGACCACCAGGCCCTTGGCTTAAAGTTGACTGGTTGTCACGGCCAGGCAGGCATGAGGCTGCAGGGCCCGCAGGGGGCCAGGCACCAGGAGAAGGCTCAGGAAAGGGAAGGATGAGAAGTTTCTGCTGAGCTCCGGGCAGATGGCGCTAATCCCCTACATACCAGCCCTGCCTGCCCCTTCCGTGGCCCTCCCATGCAAATGGTCCAGGGGCCAGAGGCCAGGCAGCTGTCTCCTAGCCCAGAACCGTGGTACAGCCAGGGCCGTGTGATGGGACACAAGGCCAGGGTCCTCTTTTTTGCTGTGCTCCTGGTTTTCCATTCTCAGCAACAGGTCATGGCCCAACAAGGACTGTTTGGGTAACTTTTTATTATGGCCCACAGAGACTTGGCCAATGTGGAACGGAGTCGACCACCTATCTCTTCGTTGGTCTCCAGTCTATCTTCAGGTTCAACTTCCATAGATCTGACACTGTGGATGAAAAAAGGGGTTCTATGGAAAGTAACCTCACAGGATGATCTGATCATAAATTCCTAACTGGGCAGGTCATGGAGAGTAGTCACACCCAGGCAGGTAACTTCTTAGTAAAAGGTTTATCTTTGCCTTAAGTAACCCTGTCTATTGTTCCTGTGCATTTAGGTTAACACACCCTTGAAATGAGCCTTAACCATCCTGTAATCCAATCCCCATTTTGCTTGCCCCCACCCTCATGTACCCTTCCTTACTTTCCCTCCTTAATTTCAAATGCATGAAAGAAGCTGCAAAACTGTTTTCTAGAGTATTTGGAATCTTGCTCTCCAGCACATGTCATCCATCAGTTTGACTCAAATAAACCCTTTAAAAAATTCTCTACAGGTTTGGGCATTTCTCAGGGTGACGACACTGTGTCTATTTGGCTCTTGATACCTGCTGACGGATTTCTTCCCTAAACTCCCGACCACTCCGCCCATACCTCCTACGGCACATGGAGAGAGTGGATCAATTTAGGGAGAGACAAGCATCACCTCTCCGAGCTGAGTTAACAGAACTCAGAAACAGGATAGGAGGCACTTCGTTTCGCAGATCAGAGGGAAACAAGATGCAGGATACGTCTCAGAATTAAGATTAAACCACCTAGTGTATAAATGGTTTCTCTCTTCTCTCTTACCTATTTGCAGAATTTTCCCTCCTTTTTCTCCCTTGTTTCAGGTCAGGAGCTAGGGCACGACAATAAAACAGGACTTGTTTTCTGCCTTCTGGGAGTTCACAAGTAATTGGACTTAATACTACCCCAAGGCAAAGACTGGGAGTTTCGCTTCTCAGCAAACGGGTCAGTCCCCTGGTCACTGTAACCTATGTTAACAAATTATTCAAACACAGTGTGCTAAGCAAAGAGGGAAAAAACTTGGAGGGAGTAATCAGAAAGGCCTTACGGAGGACGTGATAGGCAAGTTGAGATCTCGAGAATGAATAGGGTGTACTACACGGTTAAGATTTAACAAACTTTCTCAGCGATCCATAATGAAGATAAACCAAAAACACGAAGGAAAAGAAAAGCAAACTTATGTCTCAGGGTAAGCAGAGGTTTCCTCACGTGTATCGCCCAGGCTGGACCCTTCCTTCCAGGGACTCCACTGTGTCCTGGGTGTTCTGTCTACACCGCTGTCCTTCGAGGTCCTGGAAGACCCCCTGTTCCCCATCGGTAATGGCAACAACAAAGGGACCTAACATTATGTGGCAAGCTTTTCTAAAGTAAGGGTTGAAACAAAAAGATTTCGGCTCTGTTCACAGAGAACTAGAAATTCCCAGTAATGAAAATGCCCCATTCCCCAAGCCTCCGGCTACTGCGGGTTTCAGGGCATCTGCCTTTTTGTTTTGCCTGCTGCCTCTGTCGGCTCCGCCCGGGGCCCTTCCTTGCGCTCTGGGTTCCTGTGCTCCTGCCTCTGTGGCAGCATTTTCGTCTCAGCCCCTCGCCTCCCGCCCTCTCAGTCGTCAGTGCCTGACTCAGCCGGAGCTGTGTGGGAACCGGTGGGGAGTGAATCAGTGCGCTGGGACTCCGGAGGAGACTCGAGTCTATTTTCTCTTCGCCTGAGAGGGGACACCTAGTTCTTCCTCAGCTGACCACGTTCAATGATGAAGCTATTTTCGTGGGTGAGGCCATCATCCCAGACTCCAGACAGAGTATAAAAAGCAACGCACATGGGGTGGACAGAAAGATTTCTGTTTCTGCGGGAAGAGACTGGAACTTTGACAAGACACAGCTGGCTGAGGGGGTGAGCTAGAGGATTCAGCCCTAGGATGAGGAAGAAGAGGAGGAGGGGGCCTTTAGATAGCAGGTGGCTTCACTGTTTCTGTAGATGAAAATGGTACGTTTTCACTGAACACAGATTACAAAAGTGGTCTTTTATTAGACAGTGGCACCAATCCACAGGACGGCCCTTGAGGCTGTCGTTGGGAAACTTCCCCTGCAGTTCATAACCATGGTTGACTGCACCTGGACACCCAGTGTCAGGAGTTCTTGATTGTACGTTTGTTTGTTTGTTTGTTTGTTTTTTCTGCTCAAGGGCTCTGTACAGGCCAGGAATGAGAGACTCATGGGGGTAGAAAGACAAGAACAGGCCAGGGCTTTACTACAAACAGCACCAGATTTAATTATTCTCGTCATTTGTGTATTTACCTGAAAGTCATTCATTTTCCTTTTGAGGAGACAGAAAAAGACACACGTGTTCTACTTTGGTTGCAGGGGGAGGGTAGGGGGTGGAGAGGGCAGGGAGGAGGGTGCTGGTATGAGGCAGGGCTTGCCAAGACCGGCAAGTCTTCTCTCTATAAGGCAGAGCTGAATGTAATGGTCTCTTCTCACTTCCATTAGCTGAAAAATCCCTCCTGAGATGGCAGAATGAAGTGGCAGGAGACTGAGGAGTGCCTCGCCTCTGAGTATACCTGCTCTCCAGCTTCCTTTTGCTTTTAGAAGTTGAACCCAAGCCTTAGGGCAGGTTGGGATAGTCCACTCCACTTCCCAACTTCCCTGGAAACCATGGCAGCCCACATGGTTGAGAAATCACAATCAAGGATGAACCACAGCCTCACTGGCCAGGTTAGTCTCCATGCTAAATAGGGGATCCATGGTCATTTCCCAAAAAGAGATGAATAAGAACTGCTAGCATTTATTGAGCACATACTATGTGCCAGGCACAGTGCTGAATGTTTTATATCCATTAACTCATTTAATTCGAACAACTCCATGAAGTAAGTTCTATTTTCAGCTGAAGCCACCACGAAGGGAGTGAAGAACTTGCTCACAGAGACACAGCTGGTAAGTGGCAGAGCCAGGGTTCGAACCCAGGGTAGTCCGAAGCCTAATGCTCTCAACTTCCGCCTTAGGCTGCCTCTCTTTATACTGCACTGTGAAAGAGGGGTTCAGAAGATGCCACCCCCAGAAGGTGCTGGTCTGCATAGGGACTATTCTGAGGCAATGGCACTTAAAACCCAGCAAATATTAATACAAAAAAGCATTCTAAGCTTCCTTCTTTTTTGTAAAAGCAGGAGATGAAGTTCCCACATGAGAGATGATTTTCCTATACCAGGAAATCAGCCTTCCTATCATCAAGGATAGGCTGAGGTCGAGAGAATGCCACACAAACAGACCTTGTTAAAACAATTGTTGTCTTCCTTTCACCTCTCCACATAGTTTACTCACTTTTCCATAACGTCTCTCTTTGTTTAACTTACTGTAAAAGCAAGCAGGTCTCCCCATTTCTTTGGGTCTTTATTTCCTTATGAAGACTCCCGTGTCACATAATACTTGTGTTAAATAAATTGCATGCTTTTCCACTATTGATCGGTCTTATCTCAATTTAACTCTCAAGCCCAGCCAGAAAAAAACCCTAAGTGGGTAAAAGTGAAAGTGCACCTCCCCTTCACCTGCACCCTTCCAAATTCATTCTTCTCCCGCCCTCATCTTGTCTACGCACTCATTTTCCCAGGCTTTCCTTTGGACGTGTGGCATTGTTGGACGTGTGGCAAAGTTGCAGTGTTGCCGGTTGCTGCAAAGGTCAGATTTTCTTGGTCGGACTTGCTTAGCATGGGACTTTCTGCTAAGATGTATCAGGGATATTAGCACTTTGAAAAATGTAAGCGCAGGTTGTCTGCAATCCGCCTGCTGGGTAATGAGCAGAGCTTCTTACCAGCTGTGTGGTGGAACTCACCTTCTCTAGGAACCTGAAAGGACGCAGGGGCTGTAAACAGAGTTGAGACCTGGTTTAATCTAACCCACTTTGAGGCAGCATGTGTCAAGAGGCACATCATTCAAGAAGTATCCCACAGGATAAAGGCCTCTCTATTTTTCTAAGTCCTCACCCAAGGATATGTTTATTGATTTTAAAGAGAGAGGAAGGGAGGGACAGTGCAGAGTCGGGGGGAGTGGTAGAGAGACAGAGAGAGAGAGAGACGCATCAGTCGGTTGCTTCCCATACACGCCCTGACCGGGGATTGAACCAGCAACTTTTGCAGTATGGGACGATGCTCCAACCAACTCAGCCACCTGGCCAGGGCCAGAATGAAGGCCTCTTTAATATACGCTTTGCAAAGCCATTTCTGCCAAGTGAAGAAAATGGATTTTTCACCCTGAAGAGCTGTTTTTGACAGCAGCCCTGGAAAACACACTGGGTCTTGGACGATCAATCAAACAAATCAACTTGGAGGCTCAGCTGGATTCCCCGAACCAAGAGTATGCAGCTTCTAAAAGCTTTCTCCTCCCCCTCGGAGGGACATAGGTGGACAGACACCCAATGTTTCAGAAGCAGCACTCACAGGCCTCTTGCAGTGTGTCCACTCCCCAGCGGGAGCAGGAGGTGCACATTCACTTCCCAGATGCTGGGTTTTGGACGACAGGGGCTGGCCACTTCCCAAGCCCTTTCCTGATGGCCCGGCTTTGGCTTTGGGGCCTAGGGTGGAGGCCACTGCTCTGAGAAACGCATTTGCTCTTGCGTTGCAAAACATCTCCAAGTGATTGATGAACCAGTCCCAGAGAAGAAATGTCACCAACACCTGAAATACAGCCACCTCTAGAGGAAATATTTCATCCTTTCAGGAAGCCCCAAGCCACTGGGACATTAATCAGAACAGGAATGGAAGAGGATTGGGTTCAGTTGCAGGCCTACGGACTCGAGGCAGACTAACAGAGGAGTCATGGTCCGAAGCAACAAGATGAGAAATTCACTCACACTACACCTGACCTTTGTTTCCTTCTTTGGCTAAATGTCCCTCCTGCCTGATTCAGCCTCAGCAGGGGCTGTGACTCTCTCAGCAACAGTGTCCACCAGCCTTGGCGGCGGCCCTCCAGGCCGCAGGCGGAAAGGTTGCTGACGGTGTGGGCCCAGGGCGCACCGCTGGCTCAGGGAACAGCCTCGTTCAGAGCGGGCCCCTTGGGGAAACAATCAGCCTTGTTCAGACCGATTACCAAACTTGGTGTCTCCGTTTGGTGATTTTGTGACTAGAGGGTCACCTTTTGGGGCCTTCGATACTCCTTACAGAGAAGCTAGGGATCAGACCAGATATAGTTTTCACATCTTTATTGGCAGTGGAACCCATTTAGTAGACTGACTACTACAAGACACCCACTAACACATAAAACAAAGACAATGGAGCTTACAACATGATGGTAAGGAGATTTATCATTTGAATGCCAGCCCTGCCACTTTCTAGTTGTGTGACCATGGACAAATTCCTTATCTCCTAAGCCTTAGTCTTCTCATTCATAAAATAGGGTGATAACAATGCCTACTTTATAGAGATAATGTGTGTATAGCAAACACTTAGTATAGAAGGGGTTGACCAGCACTGGCTACTATTATTCACCAATATCAGACTGTAGTGGGGTGGGGATGCCTAAGTTTTATACACCTGATCCTTCCCCCTCATTTTTTCCTCATCCTTCGGTGGCTCTGAAGAAGCTTTGAGACCTCAGGGCTCTGTGTGGTGCAGCCTGAAAACCACTGGATAGATCAGTGTTTCACAGACTAGCTAAGATCAGGGTCACCTGAGGTGCTTGTCAGATGCTTTGGGGACCAAACTTTGGGGGCTGTGGTTCAAGTCCCAGGGCTCTGTCTGTGCTTAATGAGCACACAAGGTGCTTCTGTCTTCAGGCTCTCTGGGGAACACCAGAAGAGGGCCCTGAGAGTCCCTTCGGCTCTGTTGTTCAGGATTCCATCTCTATCTCTGCCTCAGTCAGGGCCAGGACCTGCACCCAGATAACCTCTGTGGGTCTGAGGCCACCTAGACTGGGCTGGTGGGGAAACGGCCTGCGTCCAGCTCTGCTGGAAGCTGGGGCTCGCCCTCTCAGCGACCCGCTGGACTCTGGATGCTGGTCTCTGGTTACAAACCCGTGACTCCTGCCCATCCTTTCAGCCTCAGCTGACTTTCCCAGCCCTCACACGTGTCTGCCCAGAACCAAGGTTCCTCCCTGCTGGACATCCCCCTGTGGCCTGCCCTGCTCTGTTAGTGACAGCATCCTGGTGGGACAATTTCACGGGTGGAATCAGCGTGCATTAGAGTAAGAAATCTAAAGAGATACTATTTGCTACCTAATCTGTTTTCTCCCCATGGGTCAATTTGGCTGCCCTTTTATTTTGAAATGAAAGAATCTAGAAACAAATGAGCAAACACCTTATTATTGAGAACCATCTGCAGAAAATCCCAGGGAGCAGCTCCAAGGTTAAAGCTAATCTCTTCTGCTTCATACACAAAACAGCCAATAGGATGGGAAGTCACAGAATCATAAGAAGTCTGGGTAAAAAGCAAGCACCTTCTTTTCAATTGAATGTAAAAGTAGGAGTTCTCTGTGCAAACCAAATCTTGAAACTCAGAACTTTTGTGTATTTAGCAGAAACAACAACTATCACGTTGAGTTGGCTAGGTGGCCAGGAAACAACAGCAGCTCTGAGGCTCGGGCTGGGCTCTTCCCTTCCCTTTGATCCCGGATTTTCATTTTTTAAAAAAGTGCCATCTGTTCTTTCCCCAGCTTTTATGTTGGAGAAAAATAATGTCAAGCCTTGAAATTATGTATTTCTCTCTTTCCTTCCCCTAGCCCGATTCCCTCTTTCTGCATCAGTGAAGGTGAGGGAGGGAGTCAGAAGTGAGTTGCTATTAATACCATGTGTGACTAACTCCCACCAGGGAGGGATGAGCCCTGTGATGCCAGGCTAGTACGTAGTGCCATGAGTGAGGTGCGCAGCGGCATTTGCTTTAGGGCGCTCGCAGACGTTCCGTGACGATGGAAATGTTCTCTGTCGGCACTGCCCAGTAGAGTAGCCTCCAGACACACATGGCTGACGAGCTCTTGAACTGTGGCCAATGCAAATGAGGAACCGAATTTTTAAATGTATTTCATTTACATCTAAATTTGAATATTTAAGTACGTGACAGTGTAAGGGATTAGCGGTGTGCGTGTGATGTGTGTGTTTGGGGGAGGCTTCAGTGGGGTCAGCGGCATAGGATCCTACAACAGCAGACTCCGACCCCCTCCCTCTCCTCTCGGTCACCTCTTGTCCCCGGTCCTCCCGCACACCACCACCGATTCCCTCAACATCTCATGAAGCAGTTCCCTCCAACCTATGGCACACAGATATTTTTTCATTGTAGCTTCCAGCGACGGCTGCTGTTGCGTCAGCTCTCTTAGTCTAACTGTATTCTTCAAGGTGCCTAGCGTAAAATATTAGTCTCATCTAGGATGCTGACTCCAGTCCAAACCAGGAAGCATTTTCTCAAGGAGGAATGTGAGATCAGGTTTCAGGCCAGGTAGAAAGAGTGCCACAGTCCATTAGAAACGTCCCCTGTGGTGTCATTGCCAATGGCCAAGACTTGGAAGCAGCCCAAGTGCCCATCAGTAAATGAATGGATAAAAGAGCTGTGGTACATTTATTTTTTTTTTTACTTTTATTTTTTTAATCCTCACCTGAGGATGAGTTATTGATTTTAGAGAGAAATGGAGGGAGAGAATAAAAGGAAACATCGATGTCAGAGAGAAAAAATGATTGGTTGCATCCCACACACGTCCTGACCGGGGACTGAACCTGCAACCTAGATACGTGCCCAGACTGGGAATGGAACCCGCAGTCTTTTGGTGGACAGGATGCTGCTGCAACCAACTGAGCCTCCTGGCCAGGGCAAAGCTGTGGTACATGTACACAATGAAATACTACTTGGCTGTAAAAAGACAGAAATCTTACCTTTTGGAACAGCATGGATGGACCTAGAGGGTATTATGCTAAGTGAAGTAAGTCAGACAGAGAAAGACAAATACCGTATGATTTCACTTGTGTGTGGACCTAATGAACAAATTAAACTAACAAGGTGGAGACAGTCTTGTGTGTAGAGAGAACAGACTGACAGCTGTCAGAAGGGGCTAGGTGAAAAGGGTGAAAGACTAAGGAAAAAAAAAGAAAGAAAAGGACCCGTATAGACAGACGTCAGTATGGTGATTACCAGGGAGAAAGGGGCGTCGAGGGAGGTAGAGGAGGGTAAAGGAGGATAAATGGTGGCGGAAGGAGACTCGTCTGGGGGCGATGAACACACAATACAACATACAGACGATGTGTTATGGAATCGTACATCTGAAACCTATGTAATTTTATTAACCAATGCCATGCCAATAAATTCAATTAAAAATTGAAAAGAAAAGAAAAGTATGTTGTGGCTGCAGGCACCATGGAAATGCTGGCGGCGGCTTCCTATTTGCCAGCCCCATGGTCCGTCCTCACTGCCGTTTGCTCCAGTCGTCTGTGCACTGACTAACTTGTGCTTCTCCGTATGTTCTACACAGGCGCCGTCAGCCCTATGCAGTGTGATTTACAACAGCCAGACTCTTGTTTTCTTTTTCTCCTTTTCCCCGCTAATGCTTACCTCCCTACCCAATCCACCGTTGTATCCCTAACTCCACTACCACTGACATTTTATTTGTTTGTTTGTTTGTTTGTTTTTAAAGAATTACATCCAGAAATTTAATGTTGGTTCATTGGTGACTTGGTAACAGAATATGAATATATTTCTAAAAATGTGTTTATACATTAATTAAAAATAAGCCATATCTCATAGGAGTACATAGCAAACAAATGAGATTGGAAATGTGTTTTATATGAATCAGGATCCTCTGATGCCGGTTTGGCAGAACGTGGTACACTTGTGTAAATTTAGCCTCCCCAACAGTGTGGCATCAAGTAGAAATTAGAATTGGTCACTTGCCCAATGTCTTCCTTATGTATCACATATCCCGAGGCCAATTTTGTTTAGCCACATATAAGTGTAAAGTCTCTTGGCAAGATACTATTCAAATATATAAGCAATTCATATGAAGTTAATCTGTTGTTTCAAAAGACTAAACTAGGCCAGACAGATTGAAGTAAGGGAAGGAAACCAACTCTTCCCACAAGTCTGCCTTTCAGGGCTGAAAAAAAAAAAGCAACTGACTCCTGTTTTTCTTCCACTCAGGATTGTGTAGGGCTTTTTGGAAATGCTCAGTCACTGGTGCTGTCACCTGATGCTCTAGCTGACATGAAAGGGCAGGCACATTTTACAGATGAAGAAACAGTGGCCCAGGTGGACAGATGCCTTGCTAACGGTCACAAGGTTAGTCTTCTGTTTGGAGCAGGGATCTCATAGAGAGGTTAAGGTGGGACCCAGCATTCAAGAGCATGTCTGATGCAGTCATGGGAAGGCCTTCTGAGAGATGACCTGCACGAGGATCTTTTCGGTTGAGAAGACTGAGGAGAGGTCACACATCCTCTGGGAGGACCACATGGAGCCCATGTCACATTTCAGCCCTGGAGCCAATCCCCTGTTTCTGTATCCAAGTCTTATGGAGCAAGGAGCTCTGGGAAAAACTAGGGGAAGGGCTCAGCAGGCTGTTTCTGAGAGCAGATAATGAAGCGTGGTCCAGAGAGGAGATAGCTCTGCACGCTGGCAGGTGAGGCCTCCCGGGGACAGAGGAAAGCTCTATAGCTCCAGGCTTTGCTGCTTGGCACCCGCAGCCATGTGCTTAGGGTGAGAAGCATGGTTGGGGTCTACCACTGGGGCAGGAGCAGCAGAAAGGTGCCACTCCTTTGCCCACCTTCTCCAAAAGTCTA
>PVKM010001347.1:0-79618 GCA_004027735.1 Carollia perspicillata | reverse complement strand
TCTGAGGACTAAGTTTTGAAGTTTCCATAGGAGGTGGCAATGCTTTGTCTGGCACAGGAGCCCACTCATGTAAACTGTCTTGGCAAGAGATTTGAAAGATATAAAGTAATTATTGACCTAAAATTTGATTCTCAACCAGCTTATTAGTATCACCTGAGGTGCTTTAAAAAAGACTGATGCTCAGGTCCCACTCCAGATCAATTTAAATCACGTCATCCGTAGGGGTGGGCCTGGGCCTTGGGACATTAGCTGATGCTTCCAAAAGCTCCTGAGGGGTTCGGTCAGATTGGGAAGCACTGCTCTAAAGAAAAAGCAGCCAGGGCAGAATGGCTCTAGGGAGTGTTTTTGGTTTATTTGGATCTCTCTCTCTGGCCTTACCATATATGTATTCATTTTAGAAACCAGATTATTCCATTCTCCTGGAGTAATGTAGCCTGAGGAAATCAATATCAAAGTAAAACATCAGCCTCATATACAGATTCAAGTGATTCTGGACTTTTATTTTAAACTTCAACTTTGTCTTGTGGAGGCAGAGCCCAGCAAGTTGTCCAAAGCAGCAGAGCATACAGTGGGGGCTTGTGTAGGGACCGGGTTGCTCTTGGATTTGGGATTGATATGGATGCCATGCAAGCAGGTGCCTCAGTGAAACTAAGACAAGGGCCAACTCAAGACTGAAAAATTCAGCTCATAGCTATGATCGAAAGAAAACAAAGCTGGTAGTTTTCCTACCAATTAATTGTTTAAATTTGCTTTCAAAATGACTGAAATCAGCCAAGGGACTGATTTCATTTTCGATTTGGTAAACAGAATGAACATTTGAACCTATCTACCGAGAAGATTCGCCTCTCCTTGCCAACCACTTGGAGCCACCAGTCCGAACTCGTCGAGACATAAGCATTCCAGTTCTACAGGAACTAGATTGTTAGAGAAAAAGCAAGTCATCTCTCTGCAGAACAGTCAACCCGGCTAGGTGAGGGTGGTGCCAATCTTATTGTATGGGAGAAACCAAAGGGGAGTGCCCTTTACTTGTTAGGTGTTGGGACTGGTCAGGAGGAATTTGAAACTGCGAATTCTTTGTTCTAGTTGCAAACATGTCATTAATGGAAGAATGCCTCAGGCATCTGTGGCTGAAACAGGTGTTTGTAATCAGGTACATTAACTAGTAATACTCTTCAGATTAACCAATACAGACCCCTTCCCTTTTCGGATGTCATTCCATTTTATAAGGCAGCCAGCTCTGGCAAAGGCATTGTTTCCCATTTATCTGGAGACTTATGTTTGATCCAATTTAACTAATATTGTCAAATCCTTAAATTAATCTTTTGGTAATTGAGTTTTCTAAGGTACATCAAATTACATTCAGGGCTTTATTACTTCACATTGACTTGAGTTATAGATTGCAGTTGCCGAAGAGTACAAGCCAAAGTCCCGAGGGCATCACTTCAGGAACAGTTCTTACTGAATTAAGGAGCATGCCCTATCAAAGGAACTTCAAACCTCTCTAAAACGAACATGGGGTGCCATGACTCAGATACTCACAGGACGACCTCCACGTGGTCCAAAGCCCACTGATCATGACCTGTTCCATTGTGGCGTGGTTGCCACCAGCGCAATAAAACTCCTTTCATCCGTGCCTCCCTAGGTCACAGACAGAAGGACAAAGAGGGTGAACAGTGGAAAGCAGAGAACTTGCTGGTGTATGACTTCCAGGCTTCAAATATAATAGGTTGATCTAAATCAACAAAACTCTGGGTATGGAATTCAGATTTGCTTAGGTCATAGGACTCTCCTCAGCAGCATTAAGTTTTATTGGCTACTCAAGGACTTGGGATACTTGTACATCTTGCTCCCTTATCCCCCCTGCTCCACTAGTGCTGGGAAGAGCCACACTTTCAGTCAACAAACATGATGTGCCTCCTGTGTGGGCACTGCGCTATATTATATGCTAGGGGTGCAAAAGTGACAAAAAAACTAAGCAAAAATGACATAATTGCTTATGTTCACAAAATTTTCCATAAGTGTGCCCAGCAGAAAATTTAAAATGCTGTTTTCAATCCCCCCACACCCTTGACATCACCACACTGTTGTCTGTGTCTGTGGGTCATGCATGTATGTTCTTTGGCTAATTCCTTCACCTCCTTTCATCCAGTCCCCCTTCTGCCTCCCTTCTGGCAGCTGTCAATCTGTTTCATAAATTCATGCCTCTGTCTCTATTCTGTTTGTTCATCAGTTTATTTGTTCAATAGGTTCCACATGTAAGTGAAATCATATGGTATTTGTCTTTCTCTGACTGGCTTATTTCACTTAGCATAATAATCTCCTGGTCCTTTCATGAGGTCACAAAAGGAGACACCTGTAATAATGTTAGCAATAAAAAATAAAGAAAAAATTATCTTTACTCTCCCCCGAAAAAAATAAAAATAAGAAATGTTGGTTTCTAAATGACTAGAAAAAGTGGTTAGGGTATTTTGCCTGTTGTTCTCATAGGAAACAGTAACATGACCTTGGAGATCAGGGTTAGTCTTGGTTCTGTCACTACCTATGCTTGTAGTGTAGATCCAGTAACTTCACCAAACTTCTAGCTCGAACTCTGATTCTCAGGGATCTTGTGTGAAGCAGCCTCTCTCTACTCGGGCCACTTACAGGGGGACGTTGTAAGACACTCTCTGAGCCTGCATGAAGTCCTTGGGCTGGTGCTGCGCAATGACGTGCCAGGTGATCCCGTTGTTGACGCTGTACTGCAGCAGCACGGCCTTGTCCACCGCGTGGGGGCCGCTCAGGTCGCTGTTGCAGCTGTCTGTCTGAGAAGTGCTCCCAATTTGCAACACAAACATGATTTTGCTGAAAAACACAGGGAGAATCATCTTTCAACAAGAGTCAGGAAGTATTAAAGGAGTTATACTTTCTAATTTAAAAATAATTCTTGTTCCTAAAGTCCATAATTCCCTAGTTCATAATACAGTAAAAGTAGAAGCAATCAGTCTTATGACCAATCACATTAGTAGTAAAATATGTTTATATTATATTTTACAGTATACATATGAAAAATAACCCCCAAAAGGCTGGCTTTCTTTTTTTTAAATTTTAATTTTATTTTTGTTTTTAGAGAGAGGGGAAGAGAGGGAGAAAGCGAGGGAGAGAAACACTGATGTGAGAGAGAACATCGATGAGTTGGCAGGAACGTGTCCTAACCAGGAACTGAACCGATGACCTTTTGATTTTCATGATGATACCGACCCAACTGAGCCACATCAACTGGGGTGCAAAGGCTGGTTATCTATACAAAGGAAACAATTCTGACTTTCAAAGGTCTGTCCTCTTTTTCAGGACATTAGAAATCTTGTTAGAGTATTTCTAACACCTTTGAAACACCTTCTATTCTGTGAAAAGTATTACAGGCCAAAGGACAGCACAGGACAGGAGAGAACGAGGAGTAAAACCACAATATTTATGCTACATAGTTTTTTACAAATATATCTCCAAGGTGGATAGCATTTACACAGGTGCTCCAACAGATAAGTCATCATGCCTATTTTAGGAAAGGGTGCCTGGACAGCAGAGGGAACACTGAGTTGGACGGGCAGGCTCTGGACCACACCTGCTCTTTTTTGATGTGTCCTTTTGCTTTTCACAGGTATTTTTGCCCATAAAAGACACAGTTTTAAACACAGGAGACTAGCCCCAGTGATGAATAGAGTAATCCCATTTAGGGTAGGTGGTCAAATAAAGCACTAGACTTAAAATTTGTAAGTGCATAAATTAATTTAAAACAAAGTTGCTTATACAAGATTATATGTAGTGTTAACTAAGCAGATAGTGTAGCTTTATGGGGTCAAGGAGAATGTCAAGTTGTCTCTAAGTACATCGTTTTGCTAGGAAAAAATGGGATGTAGGGACACAGCTTTTGGCATCTCCATGGTTACCATATAAACTTAATTTTATTATATTTTAATTGTTTATCATATTGAAGGCCTCTAAACCTGCCTTTCTGCCTCTGAAAATATATTACTAATATTTTCCAAAGTAAAAAATCTCAAGAAAACATCTACATTTTTATTAACCAAATGCCTAATTCTCAAATATATTCATAGCTACTGAACACTTTTTAGCATTCAGGTAATATTCTAACCCAGTACTTTGCAATCTTCAAAGAACCCTGGAATCTCTTCTTGAATTCTGTAGACAAAAAGCTGTGTGCTGCACTGGCAGAGCGGCCGAGCTGCGAAGGGCGGGGAGGGGCAGGTAGGAAGTCCAGCCTTCCTGGGGTCTCTTTTTCTTTGTCGCTTTCCTAGTCAATTTACAGTCTCTGTCCACTATATTCTGCATTAATATGCAGCTCCTACAGTGTGCAAATTTTTCAAGTTCTCATCCATCAACCATGTTCCACTTCTATCCATTAAACTACATATACATAGATAACATGCTTGTGTGACTGCAAATCTACCTCTCACATGCATTTACATTTATATGCTTGCAGATGGTCAATATTAAATTATCTGTATAGATTATCCATAGTCAACTCATTATTTTACTTATTTTTCAACTTTATTGAGATATAATTGACATACAACATTGTGTAAGTTCAAGGTGTACAATGGGTTGATTTGACGCACTTACCAACTTTTTATATTTGGTCATTTCTCTAGGCTTATTCCTATGTCACCACTACTTTGTACATGTGAAGAAATAGAAGGTTATGCTGTAATAAATGGAAGCAAAGCATAGTTCTGGGTTGTGAAAACATACTGCTTCCTCATACCACATTCAAATGACGCTTAGGTTTCCACTGCTCAGTGATGCCTGTGCATTAGTTCATGGTCGCCTCTGACAGAGAGTGTATGTCTGAACTATGCCACAGGAGTTGTGTTACCTTGCGCGAGTGAGATCCAGAGGTTTGGTGGCGGCCTGCCTTATCTGACAGCCATTGAAATAGAGCGAGTCTCCGTGAGCATAGGGTGCCAGCTGCCCACAGCCACTTCCTATCACTCCGCCTTGGATGGTCTCCCAGTTTGCTTCAGTGACTCTTGCTGACTCAAAATTATCCTTAATATAACTGGGAAGGTCGTGACTAAAAATGGAGCAATCATCACCTAGAGGGAAGGAAATAACCACACAGATTAGCTGCAGTGAGCAGAATAATCCAGCGGAATCATTAAGAACAAGTATTACATTTCAGATTTAATCCATTGTTGTAACTGCAAGAATGACAAAATACCAAGCAGGTATAAACTCCTTAATAAATGTTTTCCTTTATTTTAGCAATTATTGGCTAACATTGTTGAAATAAATCCCATCATCTCTGAATCAGTGTTTACTAAAAAATGTAGTTGCTAAATACTTCTTACTCATGTAAATCTGTTACTTAAATACTATAGCATCTGGCTGGGGCTGCATGTTTACCAATGATAGGTCTCAGTAGCGAGCTCTCACCCTGGCATGAGAAGACAACCTAATATCTTTTTCCCTAGCATGACTTTGTAGCAGAAAATGAGGAAAATCCTGTTCTTGTTTTTCTAGCTCTATACTCAAGGATTCTTGAGAGCAGAATCTGTACTTCATTCCTTATTGGACTCCAGCATTTAGCATAATACTTAGCACATACGATACTCAGCAATGAAGTTAGGATAAATAAATGCATGATGAATTAACTGGAAGCATCTCTCAGAGACCACTGAGTTGAAATACTGGCATTTAAGTAAGATGCTACATTAGCAAATGTGCGTATGCTTGTTTTCCCCTTGATTTATTTGAACGGCCAACTTTCCTGAATGTCCACAATAGTTTAAAATCAAAAGGTGATAGAGATCTTCCGCATCAGGGAGAGGGAACATTCCAGACACCTAGGACTCCTTGTGAGACATCTGACTTGTTCATTTGCCTAAAGATCAAATTCTCCAGCTGGTACACAGACAGACCCAGCCAGTCTCAGCAGTAATGAGACCAGGGGTAAGGATGACTGTTAGGTAATTTCCAAGATCAGAGATATGCAGCAGTCTACATGAATCACACTCATTTCATTGCAGGAAAGGAAGTAGCATCAACCAAGAAATCTAACCAGATTCTGCTCCAGAATACAAATCTAAGGATTCTTTCATGTATACTTGGGAAATTGCATAATTATGTCCCCTTTGGATAAGTCACAGAACTGTGAGAGACAGTGAGGCTGACTGGAAAGAACCACCTGAGCACCAATCTTCATTCTGACACTTACTCTCTGTGATCTTGGGCAAGCCACTTAACCTCCCTGTCTCAGTTTTTTTTACCTGTGAAGTGGGAATAATTATATTAGCTAATTTATGAGAATACCATAAACAATAAATGACTCTGCTGAATGACTGGTAGATACTGTGTAAATAGTAAAGCAATGTAAGAATTCATTCAAAAGAGATTTGTTGAACATTGCTATATGCCAAGAGGTAGGCTCTGAGAATATGATAGTCTGAGAATACAATGGTAATTACCTAAAGTGAGTTTAGTAACAATAGAGGCAGAGACCTGTTAGAAACATTGCATCGGAGGAATGCAGGGCTGCAGGCCTCCTAACAGGCCAACAGAGCACTTTCCTATGATGTCAGGAGTTGAGTAGATTCTCTGTTCTAAGTATACACAGCTCCTAGAAGCCCAAGCACTAAAAACTGTTTTTCTTTTTCTTTTTTTTTTTTTTGAGTCATGAAAGATTTTTTGGTGATAGAGTGACTAGGGAAACAGAACATCTTGAGTTGTCAGCTACATCTTGGGATGGAAGTGGCAGCTGCTGTTGGGAGAGTATCTGGGAGAGAAGGAATGTTGGCAGCTAGGTCAGGAAGGAGAGAGGCCCAGAAGTCGAAGTATGGGGGGCAGGGGTGAGGGCAGGCAGTTATATGGAAGATGGGAAATGTGAGGGACTACAGAATTCCTGAGTAGATAAAATCTGCATTAAAAATACCTCAAGGAACATGGCATTAAATTATCCTTGAAAATTCATCCCCAAAGCAAATAACTTTGTGATCAAAGAGTATGTCATCTCTCCCAAATCCCCAGCCTGGGGTTTCTGTCCGTAGCCTAGTGGCCTTTGCATTCACATTGAGATAAGGAGAACCTTATACTCTCCTGTATTAGAAAAGGCAGTCTGGGATGCAGACCTTGGAAACTCTCATCACAGATGCAGACAGCGCCAGTGGTACAGTATCCATGTCCGCTGCAGAGCTTGGGGCAAGCCTCTCCGATGTACACATGGTCAATCGCCCAGCTTTGCTTCTCAGCTTCTTCCCCCTTCTGGATCCAACGGAACTGCGTTGCACTGGAAGTCCCACAGAGAGCAAGAGAGGTTCAGTAGGTTGTTATTTCCCACGGCTGTGTCCAGCCTCTAGCCCTGGGAATGGGGACTATTTCTGGGAAAAGGGCTTCCCAAACTTCTTGTTCAAGCACTGACTGGCAGAGAATGAATGTGTACTCCTCAGACTTGGGGAGCACACCCCAAAATGCTCTTCTGGAAGCTTGTGCCTTCCCTGAAAATTTTATGTGATTTCCTATGCTGTTCTGTAATTAATCTGTGCCCATTTTTCCTACAGAGACACACCATTTTCTAAATCTTTGAGTGAAATGAATACTGTTCTAGGAAGACTGCACTCCATTATGTTTACCGGGCATCTTTTCATAACCCAACTGATGCTGCACAGCCCAGAGGGTGTTTGTGTCTGGCATGAGCACAGCCCTTGGGATCACAGAACACTGGGGCAGATACGGTGCCAGCTCCAGGTCTTTGGGATCTGTGATTTGGGGCCCGTGGTTGAGTTTGGCATGTGCTGTGGTATTTAGTCAAAAGAAAATTTGAGATCTATGAGTCATTTACGAACATGACTCTATTTCTTCCTATTTCTTCTGGGGACATGATGAGAGGAAGAACAGAAGAGGGGACAGGGTACGAGGGCTGCAACTAAAAGTCCAGCCTCATTTTATCAACTGTTCTCAGGTCACTGTATGAGCTCTGTAGAGATTGCCAGAAAACTCTGCAAAGTTTACCTTAGTGTGCAGCCTACCTGGAGGAGACATGATCAGGCAGCTGAATGGTGATTCTCTTCCAGCTCGAGCTGTTGACAGCATTGTAGATGGTGGCTTCATGGAACTGGAAGGGGGAGCAGCCGATGCTGTTTGAAGAGGAGGGGAGGCATTGGCTCTGAACAAGCTGCCAGGAATCAGACCTGCAGAAACCAAAGAAGTTGCATTAAACAACTCTTAAGATAAATACAGGACCTGTCTAATGTGAACACAATGCTTTGGCTTTGTGTTAAATAAAGACATTTTAATGTGACTTTCCTATTTCATATATATATATATCAATTTATTTATTTATAATTACAGACAATAAAAAGAAAACTTGAAAATAATTTCACATAGATATATTCTAACTCTTTACAAGTAAATGAATGTATTCACAGGCAATAGAATAAAGTAATAGCATCCATGGTGCTGCGTTCTAATGGCTTCCTCCTACAGATGCTGTTAACAAAAACATACCTGGGGTCCACGGACAGAATTCTCTCTTACCAAACTTAACTCACTATAATTCACTTCTAAAAGTGGTGGTGGTAGACAGGCCCATCAACACCATGAGAAGGTAACTGCACTGTGTTGGACTTTCTCTGACATAGCTATTATGCTTTCAGAGATGTGACCCTGGCTGAAGCATATTCAGATCTTTCATTGACTTAAATTTTTATTAAAACTGGTTGAAAACGAGTAAGATGAATAAAGGAGAGTTCTACTTTGACGACAAAGTATAGTGTCTTACTTTTTTAAAATGCAAAGTTTGTATGAGAATTTTTTTCTTGGCTTAAAGAAAAAAAAAGACATGTAGATTTTATGTGAATGAAATTTGTACACGTGAAATACATGTGAACTGACTTTTTAAGAATCCTCACCTGAGGATATTTCCTATTATTAATTTTAGAGAGGGGTAGAGAGAGAGAGAGAGAGAAACATTGATGTGAGAGAGAAACACTGATTGGCTGCCACCTGTATGTGCCCTGTCCAGGAACTGAACCTGGAAACTTTCGGTGTACGGGACAGCCCTCCACCCAACCAAGTCACCCAGCCAGGGATGAACTGACACTTTTAATACAAAATATTGTTCCTCTGTAAACAGTTGCCTTAAAAGTAGACAACCATTTGAAGTGTGTATTCAGTTTTGGAGGAAATGTAAAAATTTTGTCACGAACCTTGCATCCTTAGTGTACTCCAGCAGTACAGAATGAGGGTCACCACAAGCTGTGGCTTCACAGCCCACTACAATCTAAAACAAACATAAACAATCCTTATGTATCAGGCAGATTAAATAATGTCTATCATTAATTAGAAATCCCATCTGTCTTCATCATGACTCTGATCAATAGTCAAAAAATATTCAAAGAAGCATTTGCAAAGAGGCCTCCCAGACACCATTCTTTTGATTTCAGCTAAAGATGTGCAATCATGCATGAAGGTGAGAATTAAGGTTAAAAAAGAACTTTTCCTATTTACTTAATTAGTATAACACATTAATCATAAATTTGGAGAATGTAAATTAGCCAAAAGGAAAATAATATTTGGACAATTAATGGGTTAATGGAAAGAAACTCAAAATATTACAAGTTCAAAATATTTTCATTGATACCCTAATCCTGGATGCTACTATTTTGATTTGTAATTAAAAATAGCAATTTTTAATGACTTAATATTTATTCTTTGGGTTCTTTTATTTCCAAATGAATAAAAGCTTTCCATATTATATGTGATTAATTATTTGAATAATCAATAATGCACAAATACTATAAAAATTTGGTGATTCAAATTCAAGTCCTAATCATATACTTAATCAACAAGTCCTATTTCAGGGTTGATACTGGACAAGGTGAGTGATAAAAATTCCAGGCCATACACTCATGAATAAAAAACAACTCTGGCTTCAGAGAGATAATTGAAGCATATTCTAATAATGGAATTAGAAATCATAAAAAATTACAAATAAAATGCTGTGCTGTTTCATAAGAAGGAGTGATTGTATTTAAGAAATAATAATTATGTGACACAATAGAGGTGCTAACTATTGCTAAAATGGCAATCATATTACAGTATATAAATGTATCAAGTATATAAATCTATCAAATATCATGTAATGTAACTTTAACTTACACATTATACGTCAACTATATTTTAATTTAAAAATTTATCAAGTAGGGTACATGCGAACTGCTCCTGAAGCATGGAAAGAGTGAGAAAGGTAGAGGTAGGAGACAAACATTTAACTAGAAGAAGGACTGAGTTTGGTAAACCATGAGGTGTAATCTAAGGTGTTTGCCTTCATTTGGCAATGAGGAGTCATTAAAGACTATGAGCAGTGGAATGATGTGCTCAGAGCTGTGCTTTCTGAAGACAAACCTGACTGTGCTGTTGAAGACAGGTGGGTTCCTGTCTTCAGGAGGAGAGGAGGCGGAAAGGCTAGTTAATGGACTATTGATTTTTTAGGGCCAGAATGGAGGTGATAACAGTGCAAACAGAGAAGATGGGATGGGTATCAGGAACACTGAAAATTCAAATTAAAAGGATACAGTGAATGAGTAGCTGTGAAAAGTGCAAAGTGAAAAACCAAAGACTACTTAACATTTAAAGTTGGTGAATGTTGCAAGGTAGTACCATTATGGTAGTACCATTCATACGGGAAAATCGGAAACAGGAGTTGGTATGGGGAGGGAAGATATAAAGTTCACTGTTAGACATGTTGAGTTGAGATGTAAATAAGACAAAGGTGGAAATGTACATAGGCTGTTAAAATAGTGAATTAATTGTGGTGACTGAGTCAAGGTTGGCTAGGACAATTTGAGAGATGGTCTTAAAGATATGATCTCTGAAGCCAGGGATGAATGTCCATGGTGGGAGAAGAAAGTCAAGGAAAAGTACTGAGAAATCTGATAGTTATGGGGCTGAAGGGAGAGAAGGAGCCAAAAAGGAGATAGAAGTAGATACAAAGGAGATAAGAGGAGAACTGGCAAGAACCCAGATGCCAAAGGGAAAGAGAATGTCATGGGCTGGAGAGGGCGAAGACAACGGCATCAAATGGGACAGAGAGAAAAGGAAAGGTGAGGAATGGATGAAAGTTGTTGGACATAATGGTATTTAGAAAGTCTATGGTGACTTAAAAAAACATGGTTTTAGTGATATGTTATTAAATTTCTGGGGACAAACTTTTAAAAACATATTGATTTGCTTAGAGAAGAAAGTGTCACTCTCTTTAGTTGAAGGTTGGTAGAGGCAGAAAAAGAGGAGGCCCCAATCAACTTAGTCAAATATGATGACTTTGATATGGGCCACAGCATGGATGCAGTGAGGGAGAGCCTTCACTCTTAAAGGATGTGGCTTAGAATGGTGGATGGTAGAACACTGGGTGTGACCTTGAACGTCTCCTATGTCACTAGGTTAAAAACAGGGACTTTAACCTGAGGGACTGGTATTGTTTGGGGAGCTTGCTCACCCTTCAGTCTCTGAAGGAGAATTTAATATAGAGCTGAATAAAAAGAGTGAATACTGTTTTTCCAACAGATCTGAAGAGGTTCTCCATCTTAAAAAACTGGAACTGTGTACCCATTAAACAACAAGAACTCATTTCTCCTACCAACTGTCAATACATTTTTATTCCTTCTAATAAGGGTTCTTTCTATTAACCATCACTATAGCACATCTTTTTAAATAAGGGCATTAGAACAACTGATGTTTGTCTTTAAAATGATCTAGTAATGAAGTACATTTCTGTAATGCCCTTCCTTTTAGTGTGTTTTGCAATGATAAAGACATCAATTGATATTGCCTTATCTTTCTCTCTCTCTCACTATTAATTACCTACTATGTCTTCCTTTGCATCCATCTATATGAATACATATTCACTTAAAAGACTTGAGAGTATTTTTAAAATCTTTGAGGATTTGGGAGTGCCAACTGGCCTAATATACAGGTCTGTGTTTGGAAGTCAGAGACAAACGAAAATGAAAAGACATAATAAAAATGGATAAACAAAGAAGATAAATGGCTTGATACAGGAAATAGAAATAGAATAAGAGGAAGGGGAGGTAGATAGACAGACATACAGAGAGACAGAGAAATGCAGAGGCACCTATTTGAGCTTTTGATTTCCAAGCTTTGAGAAAGTGAACTGCAGATTACATATCAGAGGCATAAAAATAGTTACATTTCTTGCTATGTCCCAATATACTTATATTTTATTATGCTCAAATAATCCTACATGATAAAGGCCCTTGAGGAACATTATTTCTTTTACTCATAAGATAGTCTCTTTTAATAAATGAAATCAATCATTTCCTTATTCTTGAACAAATAAACATTCTTCCCCACCGTCTCCCCCAAACAATGCCATCCTCTGTTTGGAAGAGCCACTTCCCCTTACCTTAAACTGCATCATATACCCGGGCTGTATAATGAGTTCTCTGGAGGAGAGCACATTGTGGGTCTTGTCTTTCTTTTTATTTGGCCAGTAGAGGTGGAAAGATGGATTGCCACAGAATCCTGCTGTCCTTACTGCATTAGGGTAAAAACTCCAGTTTTCTTCATGGGAAGTACCTTCTGTTAAGGTAAATTGGAAGTAATATGGTATGCTATTCTTCTGAACTCACTAGCTTATGGCTAAATTACCTGAATGCCTATGCTCTAGCTTTTTGCTTACCTTTTAGGATTTATTTTTATTTTATTTAATTGGTATAAATATGAATCCAAGATAAGAAAATCAAATCTAGAAAAGATTATTAAATGCTAGTACTATAATTATTCTCCAACTTATAAAATGTAATTACTAGTCTGTATAATTTTCATCACTGTAAAATTATTCTTGGTATGTCCTTAAACCAATGCAATGTATATCTTTGTGGTACAGAAAGTCCTAACGAAACTAAAATTATTTGGGGGTATTGAAATTTTAAATTATATTTAGAGCTAGACATTTTGTTTTTAACAGGGTTTACTAAATTCTTAGCTGACACCAAGCCACCAATCTTGAAGATTTATAAACCACTGGGAAAAACAATAGATAACATTTGCTGAGCACTCAATATATGCTAGGCACTCTTCTAAAGGCCTTTCATGTAGTAATTCATCCAAAGAGATAAACAGACAAATGGCTCACAGGAAAGACTGTTCAACGTCTTATTTCTTACCATCATCAAAAGTGTCGACCAGTTGACTGGGATTGATTTCCGCTCCGCCAATCAAAATGTTGTCTAGTGCCCACTGAGCGCGTTCCACCCCGGAGACCACAAGTCCATTGCTGATCACAAAAGGCTGCCACCAGCGAAGTCGAGTTGTGTTGGTGAGAGCATCCTCGGGAAGAAGTATGTAGTCATGTCTTACAGAAATGTATTTCTGATAATCCATCTCATGGAGCAAAGTCCAAGTAATTCCTATAATAACAAATGAACAGAGTAATGTATCTGGGGAAAAAATTCCACAGTTACTGCAAGCTCTCCCCAACTCCAAATCTTCAACCAGACAATGAGAATTGATTTCCCTGAGTTTACAAATTTTATTATTATTTTATTTTTAAGTATATGTTATTAATTATGTTATTACAGTTGTCCCAATTTTTCTCCTTTGGCCCCCCTACCCCCATCCCGCATACCCCTTCCCTCTAGCTATCGCCCTCTTAGGTCATGTCCATGGATCATGCATACAAGTTCTTTGGCTTCTCCGTTTCCTATATTATTTTTAACATCCTCCTGTCTATTTTGTACCTACCATTTATGCTTCTTATTCCCTATACCTTCTCCCCATTACCTCCTTCACCCTCCTGGCTGATAACCTTCCAAATGATCTCCATACCTATGGTCCTGTTCCTATTCTGGTTGTTTGCTTAGTTAGTTAGTTTTTTTTTTTTTTTAGATTCAGTTGTTGATAGTTATGAATTTGTTGCATTTTCAATGTTCATAGTTTTGATCTTCTTTTTCTTAAATAACTCCCTTTAACATTTCATGTGATAATGGTTTGGTGATGGTGAACTCCTTTAGCTTTACCTTGTTTGGGAAGCACTTTGTCTGTCCTTCCATTCTAAATGATAGCTTTGCTGGATAGAGTAATCTAGGTTTTAGGTCCTCACTTTTCATCACAGAATACTTCTTTCCAGTCCCTTCTTGCCTGCAAAATTTCTTTTGAGAAGTCAGCTGATAGTCTTATGGGAACTCCTTTGTAGGTAACTCCCTGCTTTTCTCTTGCTGCTTTGAAGATTCTCTCTTTAGCTTTGGCTTTTGACATTTTGATTATGATGTGTCTTGGCTTTAATGTAAATGCTCATCACTTATATTATTGCAAAATGAGGCTGATGTTATTAGGGGAAGGATATTTAGAAATACTTGGCGAAAAATAAAAACTTTAAATAAAATTTATGTATTTTCTGCTGTTAAAATTTTGTTGTATATTCCTATACGCAATATTTCTCATGAATAATGAGAAAAATCCATGCCTTTATGTTTCTAGACAATAACTTGTATTTTAAAATATAGTTATTATAGATGGAACTGGAGAGCATTATGCTTAGTGAAGTAAGCCAGGCAGTGAAAGACAAATACCGTATGATCTCACCTATAAGTGGAACCTAATCAACAAAACAAACAAGTGAGCAAAATGGAACCAGAGACATGGAAATAGAGAACAAACTGACCAGAGGGGAGGTGGGAGGGGGCTAATGGAGAATGAAGAGCAAGAGTCATCAAGGAGCATGTATAAGGGACCCATGGACAAAGACAATGGGGGCAGAGGGAGGGAGGATTGAATGTGGGAGGTCAGGGTCGGTAGGGAAGAGGAGAGTAATGAGGGGAAAATGGGGAGAACTGTAACTGCACAATAAAAAAAGGAAAAAAAGTCAAGAATATAGGTGTTATAATTCTATGCAATCTGTGATTCAGTGGACCAATAAGAAGTTTCCCTCTTAACAACTGATAAGACTGTTAAGTGGTATGTTTAAATTACTGAAATACTTTTTGAATATGATAAAATAGTTTAGGGCCATTTATTTTCTAGTTATTAAGGATATCTATCTGCTAAAGATGATTTTCTAAAGACCTCATGGTATTATGGTATTACTTCTAGTTTCAGGTACTTCAAAGTAATAAAACAGAATTTGGTAAAAATAGTGCATGACACTTAGAAATTTAGACTATCTTCTTTCACAATTAATAAAATTTTCTTGAAGATTCTCTGAGCATTTTATTACATGCTTGTTCACAAGAAAGCTTTTTAAAATACTTTAAAAAATGTTTTTAAATTTATATTTTACTTGGAAAAGTGTACAAAGAATTACTAAAATTATTTTTAAATTGAATCATTTATAATCTAGCTTCAGTTAAGAACACAGAATATTTTCTTTGTTCATAAACTTTGGAGCTTATTTATTTAAACATTTTATTTTATTTTTCCTTAATTTTTAAAATTTTAAAATTACAGTTGTCATTCATTATTATATTGGTTTCAGGTATACAGCATAGTTGTTAGCCATTTATATAACTTATGAAGTGATCCCTAGATAAATCTACCCCCTGATGCCATACAGTTTTCTAAAGGTGATTTCTCTTTTGTCTTTTTTTTTTTTTTTTTGGTAGATTTTGCTAACACAGATGTTACATGTATAGAATGTGTAACCCAACTAAGATCTTCAACTTTCTCTTTGCAACTTTCACTATTAGCATTGCGATGTCAGCAAAGCTTTGCAGAGACTTTTCTGAGGGGCACTGGATGGGATTTGGGAACCTGCTGCAAAGTATGGCTTTCACTCCTGAAACGTGCCTCCGTCAGTAGAGTAGTCCAACAGCACGCCTTCCTTCCGGCAAACAGGCCGATGGCAGGAGGTCATGTTGTTCTCACTGCCGATGCGCCCCCAGTATTGCAGGAATCTGAATGCAAGCACATATTATCCATCAGAATAGTTATACAGAACAAGCACTCCTACTCAAGTCCTGGATAAAAACTTCTTCCACATGTGTTCCTTGCTTTGGGGCTGGTTGATAAATTGTGATAAAAATAACCCTGAATTGACTTACTTTGCCCCTCGGAGATCCAAATCTTGAGTAATAGCTTGTCTCACAGTGGATCCCCCAAAATAGAGTGCAGTGTCCTCAGCAAGAATCCCACATTCGGTACAAGTACTCCCACCTTCTAGGGACATCCATAATTCAGGCTTGATCTCTTCACTATCAAAGCGTTCCTTCAGAAAAGTCTGGAAAAAAAATAAGTGACACGTCATTAACAATAACAATTTCAGATAACAAATATGTATAGACAATACAGAATTATGTCTTGGACTTTAAAAAGTTAGATCTGGTTTTACATGCTTTTTCAAAGATGTTTTCAAAAAGGATAGCTTCACAATGTTCTTTTCCATCATCAAATAAAGATAATTTAAACTTAAATAATGTTTAATAATTAGAATTTAATGTTCAGAGAGAAGTATTACCTCCATAAGGTTGAGTAGGTAATACTTCTATTTGTAAAAAGTTACTCAACATACGTATGAGGTCTGTCGAGAAAAAGTCTAGGCATTGTTAATTTAACAAGAATGGTTTGTGTGATGTTGATGTAACCTGGCAGCCAAAGAGAGTGGACTAGAATAGGCATGTGTGGACAATGATGACTTCCTTGTACGAGTCAATGGGGGTGGTAGACCCCGTTGAGTGAGCATGTGTGCTGTGTGGCCGTTGCATTAATTCAAAAAGACTGAGAGAGCAGAGCAACGAATCTGCATCAAATTTTGCATTAAGCTTGAACATTCCTCCATGAAACTATTTGGATGATTCAGAAGACCACAGCTATGGGCAACTGCTGATTGGCAGCTTCATTAGACAATGCACCTGCTCATGCATCACATCTCATGCAGAGTTTTTTGGCCAAACATCAAATCACCAGGTGACTTAGCCCCCCTACAGCCCACATTTGGCACCCTGTGTCTTCTGGCTTTCGTAAAATGAAAATCACCTTTGAAAGGGAAGAGATTTCAGACTGTTGATGAGATTCAAGAAAATATGATGGAGCAAGTGATAGTGACTAGGAGAGCTCTGTGAGGTCCCAATGTGTCTATTTTGAAAGGGACTGAGGCATCATTGTCCTATGTACAATGTTTCTTGTATCTTGTATCTTCTTCAATAAATGTCTTTATTTTTCAAATCACATGGCTGGATACTTTCTAGACACACTCATACTCTCAAATTAAGTTTCTTTATTTACATGGTATATAAAAGTACTGTTGTAATTTATTACAATATTATAAATGCACAAAAATGAAAATTCAAAGAAATAAGATAAAGTATAATAGATGTGCTAGCACTTTTCATGCTTGGACTGTGTGGACTACTTGTCGGAGACTCCTTTAGGCTACCGTGACCTTCAGCTTGCAACAGAGTGAACTCTGAATGTCTCTGAGGTTAAGTAAGGGTATTCAAAACCAGAGTTTTCCACATGAAGTCAAAAGAAAATCAACCTTGGGAGGCAATATGAAAGATTTTCATATATTTATCAGGGCCAAGATTCAGGAAAATGGGGAGGAGTACTCAAAATCTAGAATGAAGTCTTTTCCCTGGGTCTCCAGTTTATCCTTTTAACTAAGAATAACCAAGAACCAGGAATAGTCTATTTTCCAAAGTGAGTAGATGATTAAATATTAGGGCTCATTACAGCTACATTCTGTGTAAAATTACTTCATCCCCTCACAGCACAGCAAGATGCTGATTACTTGTTTTCCCCACAGTATACTCATTTTGTCCACAGTGCAGTTTTGCATCGGGTCGAGGCACCCAGTGTTTTTTAATGGTGTAACTATATCATGAAAATGATTTGTAAGAGTTGCAATTGCAGCAATTACAAAGAAAAACTACATACTTTTTCACTCACCTAAGAGAGTTAGCTAATTGCTATCTTACTGTGTAGTTAAAATGATTTAAACAGGCCCTCTTTAATCTCAGAACATCACCACCTCTACAGTCAAAGACATGTAGTCATGTGTGAGTCTCACCTTACCTCACTGATGGTAGCAAATACATGCAATTTGAAAAAAGTTTTACATGTAAGAACACTAGAGTCAGAAGACATGGATCGCTAACCATGTAAACTTTCATTAGCACAATTTGAATAAGTGCTTAATTTAGATTCTACAATTTGTAATCCAACTGAGGAATGCTAATCAAATTTGAATAGTGTGCAAGAAACTAGAAATAAATTTGACTGTTGTGAAAAGGTTTTTTTTAGTTTATTCATTACTTGTAACTATGTTTCTTATGTTATAATCTCATCTAATAACAAATAGACTAAAAGCTTCAGATGCAAGTGAGCATTGGCTGACATTTATTTTTTTTAATTTAGCAGTTTCAAAGTTGTTGAAATGTTATGGAAAAAAACAACAGAACAGGTTTTGTTTAAATTGTTTGGCCCTTATATGTTTGATTTCAATCACTGTGCTTTTTTAGCATAGACATTTTTCTGTTATTGGAATGACAAATGCACTGTATTTATTCACAGAAATAGAATGCACATATGGCAAATGTATTGGGCAACTGTATGTGCTTTGCATATTAAATAATAACATAACAGCTAAAGTCCCCAAGAATAATCTTTATTCTTAATAGACAACCATATTTCAACAGTTACCAACTCAGAACTCTGAATTTTCTGAACAAAAATGTAGGTACTGTGTAGTCCTTTTTGAAAATTTTTGTGATACTGTTATTTGCTTTACTTTGTAACAACAACAGTATTCTCCTTCAACCTTGTATCTCCTGAAAAAGTGATGTAAAGAATGCTCAAAACTGACTTTAAATAAAGACTCTGCTAAAAAAAACAAACAAACAGTATTTATGTTCCTTAATCTATATAGTTGGGTGTATTTATGAATTAGGTAAATTGTGCTAGAACTTGATCCTAATATTCTTGTATCTAAGAAACCTAAGAAATCTTGTTTTAGTTTCCATTCAAAGAATTTATTTATTTGGGGGCTCCAAAGAACACTGTTATAAATTATTAGTATCACACTTAAGTTGGTTCTTAAGGCAGGACCTAGAACGCGAGTAAATGCCTCCTGTTGGGGCTTTGCCATTACCTTCAGAGTGTGAGTCAGGTAGCAGTTGGGCCCAAAGTACCCTGGATCACAAATGCACTGTTCCTTTAAGCAATCTCCATGGCCTCGGCAGTTGTCCAAGCATCCAGGGCCCAGGTAGAAGTTATCGATTGCCCATTGCGTGTCTGAGTACTTTTGATAGAACCTAAATCTTACTGGACTATTAGCAACACAAAAGCAAAGGAATGAAAAACAAAAGTTAACTTTGTTTAGGTTCATTTTCCTGTGTGTACATTCAGCATATGCAAGAAAAAAAACATTTAAGACAGTCTGAGAGGATGAAATGGATTAATAAAACATGTTTTCTGACTGCCATTATTTTCCTATTTCTAGTCATGGAACATTAGAGCTAGTTTCATTTAAACTTTATAATATGTGAGCAAACTTGTAAAACACAATGAAAACACAGTGAAACCTCTATTTCAAACAATGAGAACATTTTAAAACACAAAATTTTCATAAATCATGTTGCTTATGAACTGGAGTCCAGTGATTGCTTTGCAATTTGGATTCATTAATTGAATTTCTGAAATTGTACAGAAGGGGAGTGAATCCTTTGACGGAGCCTTGTCAGCATATATCCAGCCCTAAGGTGGTTGGGAAACAGAAACTTTTGAATTCTCCAAAGATAATCAATATTCTCAGAGTAACTATGCTAATTAGAAAACAAATTTGAATGGGTTATATTAAAGGATATTTCTCCAAGATTTTAATTTCATCATTGTTCTTCTCTACCTTCTGGGGAAAATACAAACCTCATAATTAACCTTATATTAAAATATTCCACACCATGTTGGTATAAAGAGTCCAAAGTCCATGAGGGAACTTTATGGGGTGATAAAATATTCTGTATCTTGTTTCATGTGGTGATTACATGGGTTATACAAGGTAAGAGCTCACTGCAATAAACAATTAAAAATGTGCATTTTACTGAATGTAAATTATACTTCAGTATAAAAAAGAAAAGAGAGAACAGGAGGGGGAAAACGAAGCAAGGACATCGCGGTGGCTCCCCAGCATGCATTTTACCCCATATGAGTCATATGAGGTAATCAGCGCAATATAATTCCCTTAACTACTGACTGAGTCAGGAAAGGGAATTCTCGAGTTAATTTATACCAATGGGATGCAAGGAGGTACTTGTTCTGGCTCTCTTTGAAAGAAAAGCAACTCTTTCTCTCCCATGAATGTAGGTAAGAATGCATTCTGCGCCAGGTTTCTGAAAGTCATCGATGTTCAGAGGACCCAGCCTGAAGTCTGAGTGTGGCTGAGGTGTGGACAGTGGAAAAAAGGGTTAACAATGTCCTTGAAGACACAGTTGAGCTTATGAAATCAACTACTCCAAGAATCCATTTATCTTTGGATTTTTTTCATTATAGGCATAATAAATTTCATTTTTTATTGATATTCCAATACAGTTGTCTCCATTTTCCCACCACCACTTTCCCCCCATCCTACCCTTACCCACCTCCCACCCTCAATCCTACCCCATTTTGGCTTTGTCCATGGATCCTTTGTACACAGCTAGTCTGAACTGGGTTTTCTGTTACTGTGGCTGAAAGCATCTTGATGTAGCTTCCTAGCAGGTTTATGGACTAACCCCTTTAGATTTGTTACAGAAGACTGTGAATGCTGATGTGGTAAATAAAATCTATGGGACACTGGAAAGCCATGTGGGAGCACCTTATTCAAAGGCTCTGTGTGTTCTGGTCATGTATCATAATTCAGTTTTACAAGAAGGCTTTTCATTTAGCCACACTCTATGATTCATATGGAGGAGGCTCACCTATCATTTTCTTTAATGTATCTTTTTTCCTAATTTTACAAAGAGAAATCTTTTGGAATTGCTTTAAATTAACTCATCTACAGGCTTTTCAGAGCACAGTTTAATCATTTTGGCTCACTATTGCTCCAAACTAATTACTTATCACTGCAGGTGCAGAACATAAGGCTTTGATGAGAGCAAAAATGAAACCTACAAAACATATTTGTACAAATAGTATGAAGAGTTAGGATTTGTACCAAACAGCATGATGAGTTAGGATTTTGCTCCTGCCTCCATGTATCCTGGATCAATAAGGCCTTAATGTGAAAAGTATATGGCGTGTAGTGGACCACAATCTACAAGGCCTGTAAGGTAACATACACCTTTTCACCTGGCTCCATGGCCATCACTCTCACTCTGTCCCCATTTGCAGATACTGGGGTATGGAACATGAAAGGGCCTGCCAAGGCCCATCTCAACAAGTCTGAGAAGAACAACCTGAGGTTTCCTTGAGTTAGCTCCTCATGGAGGTCATGATAGAGAGCCTTTAGAGTTAGGGAGGAAGACAACATTTTATCCACAATTACATAGAATTTCAGGCTCAACCACAGTGTCCCTAATCTACTTCTGGATTGGAGCCAGGCTTTATTTTATTTTTTTAACGATTTTATTTTATTTTTAGACAGAGGGGAAGGGAGGAAGAAAGAGAGTGAGAGAAACATTAATGTGTGGTTGCCTCTTGTGCACCCCTACCAGGCACCTGGCCCACAACCCAGGCACGTGCTTTGACTGGGAACTGAACCGGCGACTCTGTGGTTCACAGGCCAGCACTCAATCCACTAAGTCACACCAGCCAGGGCATGGACAATTGGAACCAGTCTTTATTTTAATTTTCTACTCACTTTCCTACTAAACTTTCAGGGAGTGGGTAGGTGATCCTTTTCCATCCTTTAGTTGGAAAGAATACAGATGGCTGAGAAACACTTCCAGAGCATTTTGGGTCTGCAGGTAAGCATTGAGGGACCAGATAATTCCAGCTCACACCAAAGTCAGTAGAATACTGTACATGAATTTGATTCTGGGCAACTTTTTCAGACACTTTACATCCAACAGAGATCTAATAAACAGAAAAGCAAGATTGTTAATATATTAAACCCTATTACATGTTTCTACTCTAAGCACCTTGCACCAGAAAGTTGCTGATCACTTGACAGGCACTGCACTGCATCTATCCTGTATTTTCAGGTTCGTTATTTGTTCTGCTGATGGGTGGGAAAGTTGCTCAAGGTGACAAATTGTAGAAAGTGCCAAATGTATTTTGCAGGGAGTTTGGAAAGAAGCTGAAATCTGTGCTTTTGCCATGGCTGGCTGATTGCCTTGGAAGGCCTGGGCCCTCGCTTACAAATTGTTGTTTGTTGTGCTAATGGTTTGGCACTTCTATTTGGCACAATGCTGACCAAGAAGGATTGCTAACAGCTTTCCCAAGTTTACTATTTTGTCCTACAATTTATGACTCTCAATAAATCACTTTTGACTACATGTAAGACACAACTAAATAACAATGGAAGGTAATTTTAATAAGGCCCAGCACCCTTCACTGATGGAGGTAACCATGATGCCACTTTTATTGCTAATGCAGTGGGACTAAAGTAGATAGAATGAATTGGTTGACATAAAATCTTGGCCAAAATTGATGTTAGCATTGATACTATTCATGCCTTTGTTTTCCATAATTTTCTTTCTTCAGAAGCATTAAAATATTCTTGTAAAGAGAAAAGTAGATATAACCATATAGCTTTATTCTTCTCTTAAAAGACTGCATAAGCTGTATAATGATTTAACTCAGGGAACCGGAATCAATATCCTACATATTTATTATCAATATTTGCTCTATCAGTATTTAACCCTGAGCAAAAAGACATTATTCTTATGAAAGGTTAACCTTGATATAGTTCAGAAATAAAATACTTTAAATCTTTAAGTTATATAGTGTCAAGTTGTATATTACCTTAATACTAAATTTTGCTTTCCAAAGTATATATTGTCAATGAAATATAATATTAGAAGATTTTTTGTCTCTATAATTATTTTTCATTTTTATATGCTATATGTGGTTATTTGTGCAGTCAAGACTACAACATTTTCACCTTGAACTGCATGATCCAGCCCTCAGTGGGAGTCAAGTCGTGAGTCACAGCGTACACTTCTCTTCCGTCATGACTGCCACAAAGCATGACACCATCAGGGGAGTCACAGAATCTTTCCACTGTACAATCATCATGGAAGAGCCAATGCTCATTCACTTAAAAAAATAAAAGACAAAAATTTTCTGACAAAAATACTTGAGGCAAATTTTCACTTTAAGCAAGATCTAGAATTAAGTACGAATCTCTATGATATATATCATATACAACCCACAGACAAAACATAAATGTAAGCACATCGTTTTAGGAAAACAGATATGGTGAGGTTGAGATATACCTACTACCTGATATTGGTGAGGCTACATTTGGAAAAGAGTATACATATATGTTGTAAATGAAAATCAGAGGGAAACTATTTTTTTTCTGACAGATATTGAACTTCTAGGCAGGATCTAAAGAAGTAGAATGAATTTTTATTAACATGATAGGGAAGTGAGTGGAAGTGAATTAGCTACTTTTACTCACATTCTAATAGTGCCATCTGGGTAATTAAAAAACTTGTTATCAGTCAAACTCTAGAACCAGTGGTTACAAGGGGCTGGGGGGAGGGGGAAGTGGAGAAATGTCCGTCAAAGGGTACAAAATTTCAGTAATAAGCTCTGGAGGTCTTCTGTACGACAGAGGACCAATAGTTAACAATACTGTATTATATACTTAAAATTCGCTAAGAGATATATTATACTAAGTGATATTCTCATATCAGAAAAACCAATATTAAAAAAAGGGAAGCAGGCAGAAGAAAACTTTTGGAGGTGATTGATAAATTTATAGCCTTGATTGTAGTAATTGTTTCATGGGTGTATACTTCTCTGCAAACTCATCAAACTATGTCAATTATACCTCAATAAAGTGATATAAAAGAAAGCTTCTAAGAATCTAAGGACAACTTAAGCATCAAGATTATGATATGGTAGTGTAGAGTACCTCCTATTCTCTCTCTCTCTCTCTCACTCTCTCTCTCTCTCTCTCTCTCTCTCTCTCTCTCTCCCCTCATAATTCTTTTTTTTCTTCTGGAAGAAGTGTTTGTAACGTCATATTTTATTCCAGAAAGGTTTGAAGTTAAACATATCTATAAGTTGCATCTAATTCATGATATTAGGTTTGACTTTAGGTTCAACTTTTCTCTGAAAATTCTCTAATGAGCTGCAGTATTTGCAGTGGAGGTGAACAAAGGGGCACACCAAACCAAATGGGCACAACCAGAGGCTCAGGACCTCTGCACTAGCTGCAGGCTTGGAAGGCTTCAGAGAAGACACCAGACAATGAAGTTGGAATTCAGCTTTTACAGGTGTTGTATCCTTTCAATTTTGTTTAAGCATGCTATACACCTGTAGAATAAGCAGTATGTATCTGGGATTCAAATAGTTACTCCAGCAGCATTATCTGTCAGGTTTCACCTTGTGGGATTGGGGGCCACGTTCAATCCTCTATCACTGGTGTAGGACTCAAGCATCAAAGTGCACAGACACTCAATTCCAATAAGAATGCCTGAGACAGCTTATCCTCAGGTACATATTTTATTTTATGCTAGACCTCTGCAATTCTAGTGAAAGAAGGCTTATGTTAATCAACTAACTCATCAATCTGTTCTGCAGTATCACAAACAACTTCTCTAAGTAGATATTGGTTTCTAGGAATATCATTTTTTCAAAACAAGCAGGTGGGAGAAAATTTGTTCCTTCCATTGTATATCACCAACTAAACCTAGAGTAAAAATCAGTATTTTAGGTACTCAAAAATAATCTGTATTTGTTTTCATTCATATAGAAGCAGTACTTAAGTTATTATCTGACTATCAGCTCACTATGTAAACCATTACACAGGATAAAACCCCCAAATAATTTAGCAAAGTTTTGAACCAGATCTATGTAAGTAAATCTTAATAACCTTCTTAAGAGAATAAGACTACTTGGTGCTAGTGAGGAAAATTTTAAGCTTTTCCTACTTAAAAGGTGATTTTTATTAAATAAACTTGTACTTCTACCACTGTACCACATGATATACTAATAAATGAATTAATGAGAATAACTGAGTATTCAACAATGTGAAAATGGTGGTACAATAAACAATGAAATGGTGGTACAACTTACAATAAAATATTATACAGACTTTAAAATGATATTTTCTTTTCTAAAATATATTTTATTGATTATGTTATTACAGTTGTCCCATTTGTGCCCCTTTATTCCCCTCTGCCCTGCACACCCCCTCCCACCAGCACTCCTCTGCCTTACTTCATGTCCATGGGTCATACATATAAGTTCTTTGGCTTCTCCATTTCCTATATTATTCTTTACCTTCCCCTGTTTATTTTCTACCTACCATTTATGCTTCTTATTCCCTGTACCTTTTCCCCATTCTCACCACTCTACCTCTTCACTATTAACCCTCCATGTGATCTCCATTTCTGTGATTCTGTTCCTGTTCTAGTTGTTTGTTTAGTTTGTCTTTGTTTTGTTTTTTAGGTTCAGTTGTTGATAGTTGTGAGTTGGTTGTTATTTTACTGTTCACATTTCTGATGATCTTCTTTTTCTTAAGTAAGTCCATTTAATATTTCATATAACAAGGGCTTGGTGATGATGAACTCCTTTAACTTGACCTTATCTGGGTAGCACTTTATCTGCCCTTCCATTCTAAATGTTGGCTTTGCTGGATAGAGTAATCTTGGACATAGGTCCTTGGCTTTCATGACTATGAATGCTTCTTTCCCGCCCCTTCTTGCCTGGGAGGCTTCTTGCCTGTGAGAAATCAGCTGATAGTCTAATGGGAACTCCTTTGTAGGTGTCTCCTTTTCTCTTGCTGGTTTTAAGATTCTCTCCTAATCTTTAATCTTGGCTAATGTAATTATGATGTGTCTTGGTGTGTTCCTCCTTGGGTCCAACTTCTTTGGGATTCTTTGAGCTTCCTGGATTTCCTGGAAGTCTATTTCCTTTGCCAGATTGCAGAAGTTATTCTTCATTGGTTTTTTAAATACCTTTTCAATTCTTGCTCTTCCTCTTCTCCTTCTGGTGCCCCTATGATGTTGGAACATTTAAAGTTGCCCCAGAAGTTCCTAAGCCTCTGCTCATTTTTTTTTTGAATTCTTCTTTCTGTTCTGATTGAATGTTTCTTTCTTCCTTCTGCTCCAAACTGTTGACTTGAGTCCTGGTTTCTTTCCCATCACTGTTGGTTCCCTGTAGATTTTCCTACATTTCACATAATGCAACCTTCATTGCTGTATGGGTCTTTTTTATGCTGTTGAAGTATCCAATGAGTTCCTGGAGCATCCTGATAATCAGTGTTTTGAACTGTGTATCTAATAGTTTGGCTCTCTCTTCATTGCTTAGTTGTATTTTTTCTAGAGCTTTGAACTGTTCTTTCATTTGGACCAGTTTTTTTTTTTTTCTCAGTGCACCTGTTAATAAGTAAGGTGGTGAACACCTTAGGTGTTCACCAGCGCAGGGCAACCCATGTCACTGCATTGTGATGCTGTATTTGGGGGAAGGGTCTGAGAGGGAACAGTGCTGCTTGCTTGGCTCTCACCCTGCTTTTAGTCACTTCCCTCATGACCCACAAGCAAATTGGGCCCTTCTGGTGCTGATTCCTTGGTGGGTGGGTTTGTGTATGTTCTAGGATCCCGTGGGTCTCTCCAGTGAGCTCTCTTGTGAGGCTGGGAGTTTCTCCCACTGCCATCTCAATCCCAACAGGTGTTTTCAGTCAGAGGTTTTGAGGCCTTATTTCCCCATACTGGAACCCTGGGTTGCGCAGTTTGTCTTGCTCCCTAGTTGTTCCTCCTGGTTTATCTGCATGTGAATGTTGGACACACCTAGTCTGCAAGCCACCACCTCACCTGGTCCACCAGCCACCATCTTGCCCACCCCAGTCCTCCAGCTGCTTCCTTGCCCCCAGTCTTCTCTACCTGGCTGTCTGTCTCTGCCCCTCCTACCAATCTGGATAAATGTTTCTTCTTTAACTCCTATGGTTGTTGGACTTCCATACAGTTTGATTTTCTGTCAGTTCTGCTTGTTTTTTGTCTTTAAATTTATTGTCCTTCTTTTCATTGTGTGAGGAGGCACAGTGTATCTACCTATGCTGCCATCTTGGCTGGAAGTTCAATTTTGTTTATTAATTAATTTACTCACTAAAAAATATCTGAAAGTCTTCTGAATATATGAGACTTATCCTAGGCCTTTTTCCATAATAATTGCTAATAATTATGCTTTGCTCAGCACCCCACTGAAGTGGACAGAGTTTAGTTGACCCCAATAGAATTCAAATGTGAGGTACCAGCAGTCAAAATGATATTCTCAAAGATATTTAAGGACATGGGAAAGTAATCAGAATTTAATTCTAAATGAAGAAAAGTAGGATACAAAACATGTATAATTTATGATTATAATCTTATTAAAATATCTTTATATAAAGGCATAGAAAAAAGAATCTAAGAAAATTACCAAAATATTGATGATGGTTATCCTCTGGGTGATTTTTATTTTCATCCTCATGATTTTTTGTATTTTCTCAATTTCACACTATGAATATGTATTACTTTTATAATAAAACATTAATAATTAAGTATTTTAAATGATTAAAATTCCTCAAATTTCAAAAATTTTTAAGCATAGGTTTCATTCCTCTGAAAGGTTCTTATCAGTCTTATTATTGTAAAATACATCTACTTTTCTGTGCAAGAGTCTAGGATCAAGTTGCATGTGATACAGTCTCACTGTCTGATGACTGTATGGTGAATTTCTATCTATTTTCACTGTTTGGGTAAAACATGCAGTGTTGGTGAGATGTACAGTTAAACATGTCTACTTGACCTGAAGATACTATGGAGTGTAACCACAGATATAGCATGACAAAGCCACATACTTAATATAAGACACAACTTCAAAAAAGGGTGACCAAAATAGTGTTATGAAATGAAAAGAAAACAATACATTGAAGATAAGAATAGCATAAAGAGATCCTTGCTAGTTCATCAGGATCACTGCGCCATGAGAATTAAGAGTAACCAGCAAGACCTTGGACACTCTGGAACAGGAAATGCCATCACAAATGCATCCAACAGGCACCATAGCTAACAAAATGCCTGTCTTCTGATAGTAAAACAAGTGACCAGAAAGTGTTGGCTTTCTACCTACAGTAGAAAATGGTAACAAAAATGGAAAATTTTCTAACAAAATAAAATACTCCTGTTAACAAAATTATAGAATGTTATTTATTAAAAACATAGTCGATGGCTTGAGAGAAAGAAAATAGTTATAATGTGAACTAGCAAGGATGAGAAAAACAAAAGGGTGACCCCCCACTTTCACTGCTCCTGTATCACTTGAGAATGTGTAAAAGGTTTCACATTCCATTCTTTTGTAAAGAGCCAAATCCAAACTGCATCTCCACTGGGTTTTTATTTAGTGTTATGAAAAATTTACCTGCAGTTTTATCCTCCATAAATATGTCAAAAGCAATTCTCCCAACAGGTCCAGCATCTGCAGGCGATCGCTCATGCTGGGGCACAGGGGCACTGCTGAACGTGTCCAGCATGACAGTCCTCTGGTCAGCAGAGCCCGAGATGAGGACATTGTCGATGGCCCAGTCGTTCTGATCCGGGCCATCATGTCTCGGCTGCCACCAGCGGAAGCGAGTAGCAATCTCTTTAGCATCATGGGGGAGAAGGATATTCACGAACCTGTGAGAAAATGATGGTGGGGGCGGGGGGAAGTCTTGTCAAATGTCTGGTGTAAGTAAATGATTTATAACCATGTCACAGGGTGAGTGAGGAGAGGACATTGACTAAAATAATCTTCAAAAACCATGATGAACTGGCTTGATCTTACAAAGTCTCTCAAGTCACTAAACTGGGGAAATATAAAGTGAACACTTTAAGTGTCCAAGAACTACCAACTTACTCAATGGCCCCTGGGTAGCCTCAGAGTGACCCCACACTTTTCCACTTGTCCAGGATGCCTCGGGATCTGTAGGCCTAGAGTAAACGCGTATGCACTTGGGTAAAGATAGCCAACTGACCTTTTTTTGGGGGGGACACCTTGGAGTTAATTCATTTGTATCTTTTTTCTGGCTCCTTGATTTCATTCTACTCACAATGAGTACCAGCAATTTCCTCAAAATATGCACACTGGATTGTGGCAGGATGTTTGGACTCTCAACCTGACAGTACCAGGCTGTCCATAATCACTTTATCAGTTGCCTGTGGTTCGATATTGACTTTGTCTTTATGTTTTATTGAAAACATTATACTAAGAAATGCCATGTGAGAGCCATGGGCTAATAAGCCCAGCATGACATCCCTGGCTGAGTCACCAAGGGCAGACATGGAATAACATGGCTCCAAGCTCCAACATGGACCTTAACTCACTAAAATTAAAGTCTAAAATACCCTTTTGGAGATTAAGCAAGATGTATTCAAAGCTAGGATGCTTTTAGTTGAATTTCCATACAGTGCCTGGATTTTAAATATTTTGTCTGATTATGTCCATCATTTGTACAGCTTTTGGGCCATGACAGCTGAATAGATCTTGGTCTTAGGGAAGGAAGGTGTAGACTGTGAGTCCTAGACCTTACTGTGTAGCAACTGGCAGTTTGGAGACCACTGGTCTTTAGGCAAGTAATATTTTCCAAAATTCATTTCTTTATGCATCTTAATTTTGAAGGTCATCTGTGCCCTTCCCACCACCTTTTTGTATATTCACCCTATAAGATCTTTCTATAAGTTATCTCCATTGATTTAGCATGTTTAATTAATATTTTAAAATGTATTAAATAATATCAGAAAATCTATCCATTCCTGGAGGGATACACAACCACACTTCTTTACCCAGAGAAATCATCCTTTAAAAGCTTTATTTTTCTTTCCTATTTCTATATTACTTTCCTTTCTCTGATAAATTCTTGACCACAGTTAAAAAAGTTTTGGAGTGGAAATTTATCTAAGGCTGCTAAAATTTTAAGTAAATAAATTATGACCACAGTTCCTATCTTGGTCAGTTAGTTTCTCCTTTAGAAAAATAAAGTAGATTAGACATTTATGCTTTTGTCTTACAGAAACATAACTTCCTCCTCCCTGTATATAGTGCTGTTTAAGTGTTCAGAACTCACACCTGAGAGTCTTTATCACTGCCTTCTTAAAGACTAAGAAAGTGGTTTACTTGGTATGTCTATTATCTCCTACTAATAGATGAGTACTTTTTTTTTGCACTATGACATTGTGTACCACTTAGATTCTACTGGATTCTTTTATTGGTGTCCAACTTTAACATAACTGAGAGATTTAAATCTTTTGCTTGTGGTAGAGGTTGCTGGAATTTTCTCAACTGCCATCTCCCCTTCTTCCTTTATAATAGGAACTTACCTTTTTAAGCAGGCAAGCAGTCACCCAGAATAGAGATAATGTGTCCAGACTCCCTTGCACCCCGGTGTGTCTCTGTGACAAAATTATGGCCACTGGGATGGGAATGGAAATATGGGAAACTGACAAGAAGCATCTTTGAAGGGAGATAGCACACCCTTCTTGCCCATCCTCCTTCCTGCTGGCTGGAATGTGGAGAAGCTAGAGTCTCCTGCTTTGGAGGTCCTGTGTTGAGCCTGGCAGCAGTACAAGGCAGAAGGAACCTGGGTCTCTATGCTTTTGTGGAACCACTGGAGCAGCCCTGGGCTATTTACATAAGAGGGGAAAAAACCCTTTTGTTTACATCATTTTGAGTTTTCTGTCATTCACAGCTGAACCTATTCTTAACTAATATGTTACATTTAAATTATCATTTATAATATTTTAAAAGTTTTTATTTTTCCTAATTTGTAGCCTATACCTGGTTTTCCATGTACTGAGGTATTATCTACGTATCAATGTTTTCTCTCCTCTTCTTCCTTCTTTTTTCCCTCTGGTACATTTCCTTATTCTTGATTGCGCTGAATTTAAATTTACTCCCCCTCCCCTCCTCTTTTCCCTCCTTTCCTCTCTGCTCTCCAGTTCTCCAACCTTCTCCTTCTCTTTTTCTCTCATCTTACCCTATTTTTCCTTCTTCTCCTTCTACTTTAATAAATATGCTCTTTTCCTTTTTAACAAACTTTTTGACTTTCCTAATTAGTCATGTTGATTGCTTTCTGCCCTTCAAGAATATATATTTTTAAAAATGATCCATGCACTGGGTTTATTCAGGATTTTTAAATAAGGAATTTAAAACTAGACTCTAGGCTTCTTATGGATATTTACATACATATATATTTTTATTTTATTTATTTATTTTTAGAGAGAGGGGTAGGGAAGGAGAAAGAGTGGGAGAGAAACATCAATGTGTGGTTGCCTCTCATGTGTCCCCTACTAGGGACCTGGCCTGCATCCCAGGCATGTGCACTGACTGGGAATCGAACCAGCAACTCTTTGCTTTACAGGCCTGGGCTCAGTCCACTGAGCTACACCAGCCAGGGCCAGATATTTATATTTTACTGTTTATTTCCTAGCCCTCAGTGCTTTAAAATGGAGTGAATACTAAATAAATAAATATTTTTTGTTTACATTTTCTCCAAATATTGTTGAATTTAATTATCACAGTCTCATGAATTTATATGCATTTTTGTACTGGATCTACTTATTACTGGCATTATGATAGTGTGTGTTACCTTATTTTGAATTTGAAAACTAATTGGTCTTAAAAACCCGAACCAGCTGTTTATCCATCTCAAAAACCTCATCTTCATGTCAGTTGTGGAGGCATCCTTTACTGATGAGTAAGGTTGAGGTCCCCTTTGGTCCCTGTGATAGATTTACTGGCAGGTCTGACCAAGAATCTTTGCTAATCATACTAGTTAATAGAGATGAGATAAAATAGAATACAAACCCAGGTTTACTGTACTGGTCATAGAAAATTTCCATGAGCAGGTTCCAGGTAATGCCTCCATTGACAGAATATTCCAAGAGAACACCTTGGTTACGGTTGTTTGGTGTAATTAGGCATCCATACATGAAGTAAAACTGGATAAACTCAGCATTAGTGAGGTTTAGATCCACAGTGACTAACAATCGACTGCAACCCTGAGGAAAAGCAACAGAATGCAACAGACAGTGATTAGGAATTGTGATTGCAGGTTAGAGGTTTTCTCTGGCTTTCATCATTTTTGTTTTCCCTTTATAATACAAGCCACACAGTATTATAATACTCATTTTCTTATCATCTCTCCAGTTACACTCACTCCCAACATGGCCTCTGGCACAGAGTAGGTACTCAGCCAATATTTGCTGAATTTTGACATTTCAGTATCCTTACTTACTTACAAGGGCAATGTATTTTATTCAAGGAGATTCTCTTCTATCGTCCTATAAGCAAGATGAGAGCTGGAATTAAAGTAAACTAATCTAAACTATTTCCAGTTATTCACAGGCATTTATTATAACTAGAGATAATAGTTATAATGCTTTTTACTTAAACTTTTATAGTTGATTTTAATGACGCCAGTATTAATTCATTAATGTTGGTAGGTAGAGATTTCTTGGTTAAACACAGAAGGAAAATTAGGCCTCTTAGAGTTCCTCTTAGAGTTCCTAAGCTAAGCAGAGTATTGTAAACAAACACTATGCTCCTAGTCAGTGTTGTTGATTGCAAAATCTTATATGCTGTATGTTCTCTTATAACTCTTGGGCCTAAAACACTGGATATAAATAATACACTTCATTGCCACAAATGTGAACACTAAGGTGGGGTATGGTAGAGAAATAAAGAGCTGACAGTGAATTTGTAATTTTTTCAAGTTAAATTGCCTATGAAGGGTATTTAATTATGGTATTGGAGAAATACTATTTTTAAACAAGTCATCTTTGGCAGCAATAGAGAATGAGTATAATTTTCTGAAAAAATTTCTAATGTTGCTGCTGTCATTCACAAAATAATTTGCTATAAATATAAGTATCTAGTAATTACTGACAATTATTCTTTCTTGGGTAATTTACAGAAAGGATTAATTGTTATTAATTCAGGAAAGAGTGAAACTTATTTTTCAGATTTTGGTTCTATAAATCCAAAATCTGTTGCAAGCTCAAGAGGTTTCAATTACTGCACCATCAAGATGGAAGACTCTCACACACTGTGCCAAAGCACTCTCCCAGGATGGAAATTCATTTACGTCCTAAAAATGTGTACTTAAATATGTGTCGTGCAGGCACTATCATGCATAATTACATTGTCTCAACTGATTTGTGATAGGAAAAGGAGGCAAATAATTAGTGTTTTCTGATATATATAAAGATGCAAGTTCAGATCTGGGTTGTGTGTTTAGAATGTGTAACTCTGCATCTTGACCTGCCAATTAAACTTCAAAGGAGACTCAGCCATTTGGGGAAAATTCAGAGGATGCAGAAATGAATAACCAGGAGCCAAACACTCACCCCGCTGAAATGGAGAGCCATTCCTGAAGCCACAGCTCCACACACGGTACTTAATTTTCCTCCATTCACAGTAAGCCAGTTCTGGTTGGATGGGGCTCGATTGAAGTTGTCTTTGAGCTGAGTTGGAAGGGAGGTCTCGGGCTCATCACAGTACAGGCCACCCCACTGCTCATCACAGCTGGGTATGGAGAAAGAGAAAGGAAAAGTCAACAGCGGACAAAGCCCCCACACATGTGTTCTCAAATCAGTGAAGCCAACTCTTTTTCCGAGTCCATGATGATGACAGGTGACCTATCTTCACAGAGCTTGCCAGAATTTACCTGCTCTCCTTAAGAGGGCTTTAGGTTAAAAATAAATGGTGAGCTAAATGCCTCTGGACTTTCTGAAAGTAGTGGTGTGGGCTTAAATGGGGAGAGAAGGAAGCAATTTCAAGAAACTTCCTGAAGCCCTGTCTCTATATCACACAGCTCTGGATGTGTGGTAAACAATTGCAGCTGCCAAACGAAACTGGCAGACCCTAATAACTTAAAAAATTGATCTTTTTAATAGAGCCTTTGGGCTAATTGGGAATCTAAGAAGCCACATTCAAAACAGCACAAGGTACTTTGGAGAGCATCTACCATTTCTGACCAAAGGACTGACTTTGTTGGATGTGGGAGCAAATATATGAACACAGAACTGGGAGGCTCTAGAGTCTCAGAGATCATTCTGGATATGGGCTAGAGTCACTGAACAAAAGAAAGACTTCCCAGGTATGTAAAGATTAGTAAAGAAGGGGCTATGAATTCTCTCTCAGCATCTTCATTTATACCACCTCACTGAACAGCATAATCTTTGAAAATAAAGCAAGAGATCTGTAGTACACAACACACATTGACACACACCTTATTTAGATCCTTCCAAAGATGCCAAGGGTCTCTAAAAGTAAAATACTAGGCTTCTCCATCAAATATGCCTGATAAATTAATCAGGCATTTATATCTTTTTTTTTTTTTTGCTGCAAAAGCTTTATTGTTTCCATTTGGTTATATACTTTCTTATGCAAACAACATGTGAATATCAATTAAACCACAAGAATGTATACCATTACATATGAGTATATTTAGACCTATGTGGGGAAAATACTTATAATGTATTATTTTTTGTCAGAACATACTGTACTTCTGAACCTCTCTCTTCCAATGTCTGTTTCAGGATTCTGGTATATTGTAGAAACACAGAAGGAAATAAAATACAGTCAATTATAATTCAGCCTTCTCCTGACAAGACAGCCATTGTTCAGTTCCTAATCTCTAAGCAAGGATGAAGATATAATTGCCATAAATTCCATAGTTAGCTCCATATCAGATTTTAGGAAAAATGTATAATCTAAAGTAGCTTGGAAGTGATTAATAAACCAATTTCAGAAAAATCTGCTGGCTGGAATGTGAATCAGGGACTTTCTGCAGAAGGAAGAAAACAAGTCTACTCACACACAGTTCCCCTGCGTGCACCTTCCATGGCCACTGCACATGTCTACACAGCCATCCCCGATATAGACGTTATCTATTGCCCATGTCTGCTGCTTGTCAAAAGGAGCTGGTTGGTGCCAACGGAAACGAGTGGCTTGGGACCTTGTAAGAAAAAGAGAATTGCAATAAAGGATGTGGTGAAAAAGAAGAGGTGTTCTGGTAGGTTTGAGCAAGTGCATGGAGAAGTGTTAATACAAATGCATGGACATCCCCACTTGTATTCTGAAAAGAGCATTCATTATTGCAATATTCTCTGCAAAAGTTTGATGAAAAAACCAAACCTAACTGAATGGAAGTAGCTTGAGAATGTATTTTTGGCCAGTGATCTTTCTGAGCCCTGTAAAAACAAACTTAAACAGAAACTAAAACTAATCCTAAAACCAGTAGCTTCAGGAGAACAGGGAGCACTAAATTTTGCTTGGGAACCACTGTGGAGTGAGTAGGGGGCTGATGCTAACTTATATTTGCAAATTAGGGGAAGACACTGGTCCTGGAGCAGGCAAAGGCCCTCTGCATTTGACTTGGAAGGAGGACATAGGCTGGATTTCAACTCCTACTTGCCCCCTAGCCAGACACTTTTGTGCAATGGATATGCCGGTCTACCTTGTGAGGACTTTTCACAATGAAAGCCTTAAAAAGATGGTAGGAGTGCAAATCAGAGGAATCAGTGAAACCCTAGATAATTGGATAGATATAAGAGAGAGGGTTATAAATAAGAGTAGACTTATTTTATATCAACTTAAGTGCAATATAAATAAAACCAGAACAGACATTCTTGCATTTCAGAAGTAGACATGTATTTGCTCAGTTGTACAGTTTCAGGGAGTGTCTTATTCAGAAACACAAATAAACTTATGGTTTCAGAGACACTAGGTGGCAGTAAAATCCAAAAAATGCCTGAGGCTCAAGCAAGTTTGAATATTCAAGATCCATAGAAGGAATAATCAGTTTTGTTTTGTGGACTCATACATGTTTGTCATTAACAGGTCATTAAATACTTGACTGAGATCTGTTTCAGGCAGGGCAAAAGACCATACAACAGCAAGGTTTTCATACTTTCCAACTGAAAACTTTCTATAAAATTTAGAAAATAGAAAAGAAACAGATCAAAATTAAAATCTTCACACTGAAAAGCAATAGTTCAGGTAGATATTTGTTACTGTGCACTGACAGATTTCTCCACAATCTCTTTCTCATCAGCCTTTGTGTTACTCCCAGTAGAGACATGTCTACCTAATTCCCTCCTATCACACACTACTACATAATAGTACACTGCACACTACTACATGAAGCTCTGCATGTGGTAGGCCCCTGGCTCTAGTCCCTCATCCTGGTTACTCACTTCAGGAGCACTGCCCCTTCTCTCTGTTCCCAAAGCTCACAAACCTTCTGCCTGCACAGTTTTCCTCTCTCAGCCTGATTAATCCCATGTGTCCTTTAGGTCTGAGAGGAAATGCTAGATACTCATAGAGAAATTTTCTTTCTGATCCCTTTCAAAATCTCTTCCTAGCAAACTATTCTTCTCCTTGTATAGTATTGAGCACAACTGTAGTAATATATGTATTATTTGCACACATATTTCTTAAATGTCTGTCTGGTCCTCAGAAGGGTAAGTTTTAAGGGAGCAGGTTAATCTCTTTTGTTCAACATTACACATCAGTGCACAGTGCACAGAACTTGGTAGGTTCAGGAGTTGGTATCCAGAGGCCACCATTCTCTGGAAATCATGTGAAGAAGGCCCCTGGAGTTGTGCAATTAATTCAGTGGCTCTGCTGATCACTTAACTTTTAGTGACTAAGGTTATTAATAGCTATGGCTGCTTATGCTCAGCAATGCCTTATGAATAACATAACAGATGATCATATTGCCATAGCACATCATCACTTGGATTCTTATAACGAATCAAACTTATACATTTCTTCTGTGTTTCTTTAGACCATAAGCTTCTGAAGTGGAGGGGATATCTCTGTATTCCTTCAGGGAATACAGTTTTGTATCTTCAGTGCTTATAGATAGTGGGAAAATAATAAAATTTCCTTTTTCCCCTAATGTTTTATATATGCTCCATCAAAGTCATATCACCTTGAATGAAAAGTACCTATTTGTGTGTAATTTCTTTTGTTAGATTATTTTCCTTATTTATCATTTTATTGCTGGTGACACCTACAGATTGGGCTTCATAAACATTTACTGAAAGAATGTTAATTTAATAGCAATAAAGGTGACCAGGAAGAATAAAATAAGAGATGTCTTATAGATGGGTGGGCAGGGCCTGGTGGTCACTGAGGAGGGGACAGTGACTTGATGCTAAAGGGAGGGAGGACTTCTTTGCCATTGGGGGGTGACATGGGCAGCCAAGGAGGTGGTGACTTTCAAAGCACTGGTTGTGTTCAATCACAGCTGGGCAGCCACTTAACAGAGAGAGTGTACAGAAGATTTAAAAGGCAGATGCATTATTGGGGTTGATAGCTTTTATGGAGACTTCTAGCCATGACATTTTCTTTTTTAAAAATATATTTTATTGATTATGCTATTAAAGTTGTCCCATTTTTTTCTCCACTTTATTCCCTCTGCCCTGCACCCCTCCTCCCATCAGCATTCTCCCACTCTAGTTCATGTCCATGGGTCATACATATAAGTTCTTTGGTTTGTTTATTCCCTATACTATTCTTAACATCCCCCTGTCTATTTTGCACCTACCATTTATGCTACTTATTCTCTGTACCTTTCCCCCCATTCTCCCCTTTCCACTGCCCTGCTGATAACCCTCTATGTGATCTCCATTTTTGAGATTCTGTTGCTGTTCTAGTTGTTCGTTTAGTTTGTTTTTATTTTTTTAGGTTCAATTGTTGATAGTTGTGAGTTTGTTGTCATTTCACTGTTCATGTTTTTGATGATTTTCTTTTACTTAGATAAGTCCCTTAAACATTTCATATAATAATGGCTTGGTAATGATGAACTCCTTTAACGTGACCTTATCTGGGAAGCACTATATCTGCCCTTCCATTCTAAATGATAACTTTGCTGGATAGAGTAATCTTGGATGTAGGTCCTTGTCTTTCTTGACTTCAAATACTTCTTTCCAACTCCTTCTTGCCTGTAAGGTTTCTTTTGAGAAATCAGTTGACAGTCTTATGGAAACTCCTTTGTAGATAACTGTCTCCTTTTCTCTTACTGCTTTCAAGATTCTCTCCTTATCTTTAATCTCGAGTAATGTGATTATGATGTACCTTGGTGTATGCTTCTGTGGGTCCAATTTCTTTGGGACCCTCTGAGCTTCCTGGACTTCCCGGAAGTCTATTTCCTTTGCCAGATTGGGGAAGTTCTCCTTCATTATTTTTTTCAAATAACTTTTCAATTTCTTGCTCTTCCCCTTCTCCTTCAGGCACCCCTATATTTCAGATGTTGGAACATTTAAAGTTGTCCTGGAGGTTCCTAAGCCTCTCCTCATTTTTTTGAATTCTTGTTTCTTGATTCTGTTCTAATTGAATGTTTATTTCTTCCTTCTGCTCCAAATTGTTGATTTGAGTCCTGGTTTCCTTCCCTTCACTGTTGGTTCTCTGTGTATTTTTCTTTATTTCACTTTACATAGCCTTCACTTTTTCTTCTATTTTGTGACCAAATTCAACCATTTCTGTGAGCATCTTGATTACCAGTGTTTTGAACTCTGCATCTGATAGGTTGGCTATCTCCTCTTCACTTAATTGTTTCTGTGGCATTTTGATCAATTCTTTCATTTGGGCTATATTTTTTATCTCAACATGCCTGTTACATTGTAAGGTATTTTCCAGGGTGGGGTAACCCACGTTTCTGCATTGTGGCACTGTATGTGGGAGAGGGGTCTGAGAGGGAACAATGCTGCTTGCTCAGCTCTAGGCCAGCTTTCAGTCACTTCTTTCACTACCCACAAGCAAATTGGGTCCTTCTGCTGATTCCACATTCTAGGACCCTGTGGGTCTCTCCAGTGAATTCTCTTGTGAAGCTGGGAGTTTCTCCCACTGCTGAAACCCCCACAGGTTTTTACAGCCAGAGGCTTTGAGACTTTCTTTTTCCTTGCTGGGAGCCTGGGTTTTGTGGACTGTTTCACCCCCCAGTTGTTCCTCTGGGTTTATCTGTACACAAATGTGGGATTGCCTGGTCCTCCAGCTGCTGCTTTGCCATGTGACCTCTCTGCCCTGGCTGTCCATGTCCTCCCCTCCGATCGGTCTGAATGAATGTTTCTTCTTTGACTTCTTTCTTGGTTGTCAGACTTCCATATAGTTCAATTTTCTGGCAGTTCTGGTTATTTTTTGTTTTAAAATTTGTTGTTGTCCTTCATTTGGTTGTGCAAGGAGGCAAAGTATATCTACCTATGTCTCCATATCAGCCGGAAGTTCCCCATGACATTTTCAAATAAGGGCTCTGACCTATACTCTGATACTTGGTAATTCTATGTTCATGGTGAGTAACTTAACATATATAATTAGAGGGTTAAATTAGGTGATTTTTAAGGCCTCATCTCAAATGTGATGATTTTATATCCTTGGGAATACCTGGTAATTATATACCCATAAAACATGAGTACACATGCTACCCAATATTGTTATAAAAGAAAAGGAAACACTTTCACTAAGAGGATGGATTGGAGTAGAAATTAAAAATGAATGGCCCTGGCTGTTGTAGCTCAGTGGATTGAGTGTGGGCCTGTGAAACAAACAACTGTGGTTCGATTCTCAGTCAAGGCACATGCCAGGGTTGCGTCCAGTTCCCAGCAGGGGATGCACGAGAGGCAACCATACATTGATGTTTCTCTCCCTCTCTCCTTCCCTTCCCCTCTAAGGATAAATAAATACAATCTTTAAAAAAATTGTCTCCTTATTAAAAAAAAAGAATGTCTGGAGTGAATTTTGCCTTTCCACTGAAGACTGTATCTTTCTTCTTGGCTGAGTTGAAACACCAAAGATGCCTCCCAGGAACACAGAGAGCAGACCACTGAGGAACAAAGTAGATCTGTCCAGCTGGAGAGGGTCCTGGCTCCTGGGTTACTGGGATGTTTGGATGTAAAACAGATAAATGTGAGCCAAAAATAATCTGTGGTTACTTCATATTTACTGTAAAATTTTGATTTGATTTGTTTTAATAAGAGAATGGTTATCTTCTTTGTAAAATAAGGTTTTATTATTTTTACTGATAATTAAAGTCAGTAATGATAATAAAAACTAGTATTCTGAGTAAGCCCACTGAGGCCTCAAATACATTGGCCTATTCTTTAAATAAAGGGAATTTCCTATAACTTACAAAATACATTCTCAATGGAGAATTCCTTTTATTTAATTGTTAAAACAATCTTAAGAATTCTTAACAATCCATATATACCAATATATACCAAGAAAGCAAACCTCAAATTCTCTGATAAAACCTTGGCAACAAGGTTGACAATTAATTATGTGAAAATCAATGGTACCATGGTTTATACCAGAAAAAATTATTTTATGTTCTATATTCCTAAATGAGCAGCAGGTATTTGGTAAAGTTATAGTAGTAATGATCAAAGTATCAAAATAATGCATGAAAAGATGGATATGTAAGAGAATTCTGAGATATCCGGCTAAGATGAAGATGTAGGTACACACATTGCCTCCTCACACAACCAAAAGAAGGACAACAACAAATTTAAAAACAAAAAATAACAAGAACTGACAGAAAATCAAACTGTATGGAAGTCAGACAACCAAGGAGTTAAAGAAGAAACATTCATCCAGACTGGTAGGAGGGGCAGAGACAGACAGCAAGGCAGGCAGACAGGACTTGCAGCAAGGCAGTGGCTGGTGAACCATGTGAGGTAGTGGATTGTGGACTGAGCAGGCCCACATTTGCATGCAGATAAACTGGGAGAAACAACTGGGGAGCAAGATAAATTGATCACCCCAGGGTGTGAGCATGGGGAAATAAAGCCTCAAAACCCTCTGACTGAAAACACCTCTGGGGTTGAGGTAGCAGGAGAAACTCCAAGCCTCACAGCAGAGTTCATTGGAGACCCACAGGGTCGTAGAAGATACACAAACCCATCCACCTGGGAACCAACACCAGAAGGACCCAATTTGATTGTGGGTAGTGGGGGAAGTGACTGAAAACTGGCAGAGAGCAGAGCAAACAGCACTGCTCCCTCTTGGACTCCTCCCCCACATACAGCACTACGACTCAACCAAAGTGGGTACCCCACCTGGTGAACAACTAAGGCTCCACCCCTTACTACATGACAGGTTCACTGAGACAAAAAAAAAATGGCCCAAATGAAAGAATAGATCAAAGCTCTAGAAAAAATATAACTAAGTGATGAAGAGATAGCCAACCTATCAGATACACAGTTCAAAACACTGGTGATCAGGATGCTCACAGGATTGGTTGAATTTGGTCACAAATTAGATGAAAAAATGAAGGCTACACTAAGTGAAATAAAGGAAAATGTACAGGGAACCAACAGGGAAGGAAACTGGGACTCAAATCAATGATTTAGAGCAGAAGAAAGAAAGAAACATTCAACCAGAACAGAATGAAGAAATAAGAATTCAAAAAAATAAGGAGAGGTTTAGGAACCTCCAGGACAACTTTAAATGTTCCAACACCTGAATCATAGGGGTGCCAGAGGGAGAAGAGGAAGAGCAAGAAATTGAAAAGGTATTTGAAAAAATAATGAAGGAGAACTTCCTTAATCTGGAAAAGGAAATAGTCTTCTGGGAAGTCCAGGAAGCTCAGAGAGTCCCAAAGAAGCTGAATCAAAGGAGGAACACAGCAAGGCACATTATGGTTAAGTTACCCAAGATTAAAGATAAGAAGAGAATCTTAAAAGCAGCAAGAGAAAAGGAGACAGTTATCTACAAAGGAGTTCCCATAAGACTATCAGCTGATTTCTCAAAAGAAGCCTTGCAGGCAAGAAGGGGCTGGAGAGAAGTATTCAAGTCAAGAAAGGCGAGGACCTACATCCAAGATTAATCTATCCAGCAAAGCTATCATTTAGAATGGAAGGGCAGATAAAGTGCTTCCCAGATAAGGTGAAGAAGTTAAAGGAGTTCAACATCACCAAGCCCTTACTACATGAAATGTTAAAGAAAACAGGAACAGAATCACAGAAATGGAGATCACATGCAGGTGTTATCAGTGGGGGAGTGGGAGGGGTTGGGAGGAGGAAAAGGTACAGAGAATAAATAGCATAAATGGTAGGTAAAAATAGACATGGGGAGGTTAAGAATAGTATAGGAAATGTAGAAGCCAAAGACCTTACATGTATTACCCATGGACATGAACTAAAGGGGGGAAATGAAAGTGGGAGGGGTTGTTCAGGGAGGAGGGGAATAAAGGGGAGAAAATGGGACAACATAATAGCATAATCAATAAAATACATTTTTTTTAAATAAAGAGAATTGCAAGGCTTCCTTGATTGGATTGAAAAATTAACAAGGTAATCAGTAATCTTTGCCAAAAGTCTGTCAAAAGGTATTCTTAAGTTGAATGTAACAACGGAGAGAAAAAAAATATCAGGACAAGCGTCTTTCCTTCAAAAAAATAAACTTGTGGGAGAGAGAGAGAGGATGGCAGTGAGATTGGTGGCAGTGGAGTCCACTTCCCCCTGTGCACAGGTGAAACACCTGGCTGATCTTCTGAGGAACAGAATAAACAGCCAAATGGTATCCCAGCATATATGAAGATTGGAGACCAAAAATTGTAGAGGACATTGAAAAATCAGCCGGTGAAACAATAAAACCTGGAGCTGTGAAAACTCCAGAGTTAGACCCAAAGAAGGGTCATCCCAACAACTGAGACAGTGAGACAAATTTCACTTTGCTATTCCAGAGAATTTGCAGGGTAGGAGCTGTGAATACCAGTACACCTTCTGGAAGAGGAAACCCACCAACAAAGGGACCACCAACAGATAACAATGGAAAAAGGTGAAGGAGGTAGTGGAAGCCACACTAAACTCAATCCAGGTCTAATCTGGAAATACAAGTAACTGGTGGACAAATTACCCAGAACAGACAAGTGAACAAGAGCTAGAGAGAAGCCTCAAAACCTTGTATACACAGAAGAATCAGCTTCAACACAACCTGTCCACACCTGACAAGAGAATACAAGACGTGGTGGATGGAGGGACCCTCAGTTAACCAGCTGGAGGGAAGGACCCAACAAAGAAAGACCCAACAACAATCAAAACCCAAAGACACACAGAGAGCCAACATAAACAACAGCCCAAGACCAGTGAACTCAGGAGGTTAAAGAGACTGCACCACTGAATGTCACAGGTATTCTATCACAGAAGTTCACGCCATAAACCCAGGGAGTCAGAACAGATCAATTTAAGAAGCAGAGGCTAACAAGAAGTCTCACAAACAGTTGGAAGACAATGAAACAATCCCCAAGTGAAAGTAAAGGAGGAAGCCTCAGAAACAATGCTAAATGAAACAGAGGCAAGTCAATTATCGGATATTGAGTTCAAAGCAATGGTTATCAGGAAGCTGAATGAACTCACAGAGAATTACCAGAAACTATAGGGAAACTACAATGAACTTACTGCAAACTATATCAACATGAAAAAGGAAATATAAACTATCAACAAGGGCCAAGAGGAAATGAAGACTATAATTTCTGGACTGAAGAACACAGTAGAAGGAATCAAAAACAGGTTCAATGAGTCAGAGGATCGGATCAGCAAGCTGGAGGACAAGGTATAAACAAACACCCAGAAAGAGCAAAAAAAGGAAAAGAGGCTCAGAAAGAATGAAGAAGGATTAGGGGAAATGCAGGACAACATAAAATGTAATACTATCCATATAACAGGGATACCAGAAGGAGAAGAAGAGCAAGGGATAGAAAATCTGTTTGAAAAAGTAATGATGGAAAACTTCCCTAATTTGATGAGAGAAAAAGTCACACAAATCCAGAAAACACAGAGGGTCCCAATCAAGAGAAACCCAAAGAGGCCCACTTCAAGAGACATCATAATTAAAATGGCAAAATTCTAAGACAAAGAAAGAATCTTAAAGGCAGCAAGGGAGAAACAGAAAGTAACATATAAGGGAGCCCAGATATGGTTAGCAACTGACTTCTCAATGGAAATGCTCCAAGCCAGAAGGGAATGGCAAGAAATATTCCAAGTAATGAGAACCAGAGGCCTGCAACCGATACTACTTTACCCTGCAAGGCTCTCAATCAAGATAGAAGGTCAAATACAGAGCTTCCCAGACAAAAGAAGTCTAAAAGAATACACCTCCACCAACCAGCTCTGCAAGAGATGCTAAAGGGACTGCTTTAAGAAAAGGAAGGAAAAAAGAGAGAGGGAGAAGAACACAGGTATGAAAAAATGGCAATAAATAAATACCTATCAATAATAACCTTAAACATAACTGGATTAAATGCTGTGACCAAAAGACATAGAACAGCTTAATGGGTAAGAAAGCATGATCCATGCATATGCTGCCTACAAGAGACCCACCTCAGGACAAAAGACCTACATAGACTGAAAATAAGGGCTGGAAACAAATCTTCCAAGCAAATGGACAAGAAAAAAAAAAAAGCCGGGGTAGCAATACTCATATCAGAAATAATAGACTTCAAAAAAAGAGCCATAAAGAGAGACCCAGAAGGTCACTTTATAATACTCAAGGGAAGACTCCACCAAGAAGACATAAACATTGTAAATATATATGCACCCAACATAGGAACACCCAAATACATAAAGACAATCTTGGAGGACTTCAAGAAAGATATCGATAGCAACATAATTATAGTAGTGGATTTTAACACCCCACTGTCAAAAATGGACAGATCTTCCAAACAAAATATCAACAAAGATATTGTGGTATTGAACAATGTTCTAGATGAAATGGACTTAACTGATATATATAGGGCCTTTCATACCAAAGATGCAAAATACACATTCTTTTCAAATGCACATGGAACATTTTCAAAGATAGACCATATGATAGGACACAAAACAAGTCTCAAAAAATTCACGATAATTGAAATCATATCAAGCATTTTCTTCAACCACAAGGTACTGAAACGAGAAACCAACCCCAAGGAAAAAAACCCCAAACACTCAAAATTATGGAGATTGAATAGCATGCTGTTAAACAATGAATGGGCCAAGGAGATCATAGAGGAAATAAAAAGGTTCCCAGAAGCAAATAAAAATGAACTCACAACAACCTAAAACTTATGGGACACAGAAAAGCAGTCCTGAGAGGGAAATTCATAGCTCTACAGGCCTATGTAAAAAAAAAAAAAAACAACCTAACCCTACAAGAACTTGAGGAACAACAACAAAGACAGTCCAGAGTAAGTAGAAGGAAGGAAATAACCAAGATCAGAGCAGAATTAAATGACATAGAGACTAAAAGCACAATTCTAAGGATCAATGAATCTAGGAGCTGGTTCTTTGAAAAGACAAACAAAATCAACAAGCCTTTAAGAAGGCTCATCAAGAAAAAAAGAGAAAGGACCCAAATAAACAAAATTAGAAATGAAAGAGGAGAGATTACAACTGATTCCATAGAAATACAAAGGATTGTTAAGAAATTACTACAAAGAACTATATACCAAGAAATTAAAAAACCTAGGTGAAGTGGACAAATTTCTAGAAAAATATAATCTTCCAAAACTGAATGAAGAAGAGGCAGAAAGCCCGAACAGACCAATAACAGCAGCCAAAATTGAAGCAGTAATAAAAAAACTCCTGACACACAAAAGCCGTGGACCAGATGGTTTCACAGGAGAATTCTACAAAGCATTAAAGGAAATGGTAACCTGTATCCTTCACAGACTATTGCAAAAAATCCAAAATGATGGAAGACTCCAAAACTCCTTCTATGAAGCCAGCATCATCCTAATCTCAAAACCAGATAAAGACACAACAAAGAAAGAAAACTTCAGGCCAATATCACTGATGAACATAGATGCTAAAATCTTGAACAAAATATTGGCTAATTTCATCCACCTACACATGAAAAAGATCATATACCGTGACCAAGTGGGATTCATTCCAGGGATGCAAGGATGGTACAACATTCACAAATCAATAAATGTAATACATTGCATAAACAAAAGCAAATATAAAAATCACATGATCATATCAATAGATGCAGAAAAAGTATTTGATAAGGTACAGCACCCATTTGTGATAAAACACTCAGCAAAGTGTGAATAGAGGGAGCATTCCTCAATATAATAAAGGCCATATATGAGAAACCTACAGCCAACATCATACTCAATGGGCAAAAACTAAAATCTTCCCCACTAAGATCAGGAACAAGACAAGGTTGTCCTCATTCACCACTTCTAATCAACATAGTATTGGAAGTCCTAGCCACAGCAATCAGACAAGACAAGGAAATAAAAGGCATCCAAGTCGGAAAAGAGGAAACAAAACTGTTATTATTTGCAGATGACATGATAGTATACATGGAAAATCCGATAGACTCTGCCCCCAAACTGCTTGACCTAATGAATGAATTTGGAAAAACAGCAGGATACAAAGTCAATATCCAGAAATCAAAGGCATTTTGTAATACCAACAATGAAACATCAGAAGCAGAAATCAGGGAAAAAATCTCATTTGATACAGCAACAAGAAAAATAAAATACCTAGGAACAAACCTAACCAAGGAGGTAAAAGACCTATACTCAGAAAGCTACACAACACTGAAGAAAGAAATCAAGAAAGACTCAAACAAATGGAAACATATACAGTGTTCATGGACTGGAAGAATTAACATCATCAAAATGTCCATACTACCCAAAGCAATTTACAGATTCAATGGAATACCTATTAAAGTACCAATGGCGTATTTCACAGACATAGAACAAGCATTTCAAAAATTCATATGGAACCATAAACAAACCTGAATAGCTGCAGTAATTTTGAGAGAAGAGTGAAGTAGGAGGGATCACAATACCTGATACCAAACTGTCTTACAAGGCCACTGTGATCAAAACAGCCTGGTACTGGCATAAAACCAGGCACATGGACCAATGGAACAGAACAGAGAGCCCAGAAATAAGTCCAAGTCTCTACAGTCAATTAATATTTGACAAAGGGGGAAGAAGCATAAAATGGAGTAAAAATAGCCTCTTCAACAAATGGTGCTGGGAGAACTGGACAGCTATGTGGAAAAAATGAAACTCAAGCACCAACTTACACCATACACAAAAGTAAACTCAAGGCAGATAAAAGATTTAAATATAAGCCACAACACCATTAAAGTCCTAGAGGAGAACATAGGTAGGCAAATCGCAGATATTCCTTGCAGCAGTATTTTCACTGATATGTCCCCTAGAGCAAGAGACATAAAGGAAAGAATAAACAAATGGGATCTCATAAAAATAAAAAGCTTCTGCATGGCCAAAGAAAACAGCATTAAAATAAAAAGAGAACCAACTATATGGGAAAACATATTTGCCAATGATACCTCAGACAAGGGTTTCGTCTCCAAAATATATAAAGAACTCACATGACTCCACTCTAAGAAGACAAGCAACCCAATTAAAAAAATGTGCAAAGGACTTGAACAGACACTTCTCCAAGGAGGACATACAGAGGACCCAGGGACATGAAAATATGCTCAGTATCACTAGCCATCAGAGAGATGCAAATTAAAACCACAATGAGACTTCACACCAGTCAGAATGGCCATCATAAACAAATCAACAAACAAGTGTTGGAGAGGATGTAGAGAAAAGGGAACCTTAGTGCACTGTTGGTGAGATTCAGACTGTTGCAGCTACTGTATAAAACAGTATGCAACTTCCTCAGAAAACTAAAAACAGAACTGCCTTTTGACCTGGCAATTCCACTACTAGGATTATATCCTAAGAACACTGAAACATCAACTGAAAAGAACCTGTGCACTCCAATATTCATAGCAGCACAATTTACAATAGCCAAGTGCTAGAAGCAACCTAAGTGCCCATCAGTAAATAAATGAATCAAAAAACTATGGTACATTTATACAATAGAATTCTATTCAGCAGAAAGAAAGGAGCTCCTACCCTTTGCGACGGCATGGATGGAACTGGAAATCATTATGCTAAGTGAAATAAGCCAGGCAGTGAAAGACAAATACCATATGATCTCACCTTTAATAGGAACCTAGTCAACAAAACAAACAAAGAAGGAAAATATAACCAAAGACACTGAAATAGAGCACAGGCTGACAGTGAGCAGAGGGGAGAGGGGAGGGAATTTCAGGGGGAAATGGTGAAGGGTTTGCAGGAATAGTTATGGAGGACTCATGGACAATTATGGGTGCAGATAAAAACAGGATGGAGGTGGGGAGGGCTGGGATGCTGGGCTGGGGTGAGGGGGAAAGGCAGAAAATTGTACTTGAACAACAATGAAAAAATAATAATAAATCCTAAAAAGAAATCAAGTTGTAATTCCTGTGAATATTTCTCTAATGTGAGCTCAGAAAATATTGTGCTTAGTTATTTGGTTTTCTTCTAAAAATAAGACCTTTTCTTTGTTTGCAGTTACAGTAGATGGAAATATCATTGAAAAATATCCTCCCCCTGAAATTTACCTACAAAAAGCTATAGCTTCCTCTATCTCCATCTCACCACCCCAGTTGCTCTACAATCTTCTTGCCCTTTCCTGTGCTTATCACCTTTCCCTTAGACTTCCTGCAAACATTAAGTATGTTCCATGCTGTGTTTAAAACCACCTGGCTTCCAAAGTGTTGTAGTTAATCTTTAAAGACTGGATATCAGCTAGGTCATTAGGGATAGTAGAAGGGAATGGATCATGTTCAAACTGTGACTTAAAATAACTAAGTCACACCTGAGCCTTCCAGTAACAGCTCCCCCCTCTGCCTTTCTGGGTGGATTTGAGTTACCTGCCCTTCCATTGACTTACCCTGGTTCTCAGGTGACATTTCAAGAACCCATGCCACTTGAGCCACCTGTTATTTTTAGTCTGGGGTTAGTAGAGAAGAGTAGGCAGATTCAGATTAAGGGCTATGAAATTGATTTTGACATCTTCCTATCTTGTTTTCAGCTGTTCGCAAGAGCTCCTAGCATTCTCCCTTCCTATGTCTCCTAGGACCATACCTTCAGGCAAGCAATAAGTGTTTATAGTACTAATATAGTGGTTAAGTCTCTGGGGCCAGACAAGCTGTATTTATTTTGCTGACTGTATCTTACTGACACTGTTTTTCTGAAGGTCACTATTTCCTTAAGAAATTCTAGTAAATTTATTGTGAAACATTTTTCTTCATGATTCTCTGTAGCATTTGTCGCCGATGACCACCTCTTCCTGATGGCAGTCTCTTTTCACTTGGCTTTTGGATACCATGTTATTCTGATTCTACTTCTACCTCTTTGACTGCATCCTCTCAATTTCTTTAATAGTTATTTTCACTCATTCTATTAAATTTAGAGATCCTTTATTTTCTTTTTAAATGCTCTCCTATGGAGAGCTGATGCAATTTCATAGCATCGCATATCATCTCTGTGCTCATGCCTCCAAAGTTTATCTTTCCTTGTTTCCAATCTTCATATCTCTGTCAAATGGATATTTGCATTTTTGCATTTGTAATTCCAGCCATTGTATTCAATTCAGCATCAATTGATTAAATTTGCCATATTGTCCCTCCTGGAATCAACTTTAACTCTCTTCTCACTTCTCACCACTCTCTCAGGTTTCAAACGGTAGTCATTTATTGATGTGTGCAGCAGAGAAGAAACTGTGACTGAATTTTATCAACTTTTTGAAATGTCCTATAATATCTGCCTCATCCCCTCCATGGTAGCTGTAGCACAGACCCTTGTTATTTCATGTATAGTCATTATCACAATGCCTTTGCCACTTTCCTCTTACTTGAGTCTCTCTGTTCTCCCAATTTTTTTTTCTTGAAAGAATGTTCTCAGCTAAAGAATCCACCATAGTTCATTTTTCCTGCAAGTCTAAACTCCTTCGCATTGCTTCAAACTTGCTATAATTTAACGCAACCCCAGTAACAACTTTCCACAGTTCCAGATATGAGCCCTCTGCTTCTAGGCAGTTCCTGTGCTCCACCTGGGATCATGTGCCCTGTTCGCACTGTTCCTCTTATTTAGACATTTTTCCTCCCTACCTACCGAATTCTTAGCCATGCTTTGAGGGCCCATTTCTTCCACAAAAAACTCTCCAACTCTGGTATTTAACACTGTCTTCCATTTCCTAATACCTACAGCATTTCTAGTCTATTCCTTAGTGAAGCACCAAATGACATAAATTGTGTATTATTTTTAAGTTGTTTCTTTGGCATACTTCTCATTTTCCCCAATCATATTCTAACCTCCTACAGAGCAGAAACTTAATACAGTTTCCTGCCATTTCCACAGGCTCACTCTGGTTAAGTTAATTTAGGAAGACTTTGTAATCTGACTAAAATTTAAGTCTGATAGTAAACTTGATCGTGTAGTTAACTTATAAAAATTAAAATGATTTAAATTTTAGTAAATGTTTACAATGTCCCAAACACTTCCATGCACATTCACTCAATTATCTTATGGAAAAATTATCTCCATCTTTCGGGCGGGTAGGGAAACTGAAGCTTAGGGGCACGAGATGACATGTGTAAAAGCTTAATGTGCTGAAAAGTTGGAACCCTCCACTAAAGCACAATGCTTTTTGTTCATTTTTTTTCCTTCCAGGAAGATCTAACTTAACCAGTGTATATGGGAGGAATACATGCCATGATTCCATCTATACCAATTTATTTAGGTTTTAATATAACAGTGTTTGGAGTAGAGTGTGGTGTATCTTGTGTTTAGTCTCAGCATTCCCTTCCCTGTGAAAAGCAGTAGTGCGCATCCAGTCTCACAGTTCAGAAACTAGGGAGTCATCTTCAGCAATGCCCTTTCCTGCACCCTTCCACATCCATTTCACTGTTAGGCTCAGTCAATTTTATTGCCATTATTCTTCATTTTCTCCACTCTGTTCATGTCTGCTGCACCTTAGTCCAAGCTCCTAGCACTTACTGCCGGTTAAGAGTCTCCTCATATCTACCCTTAGACAATTTATTCTCCAGTTAGAATAAGCTTTTCCAAGTGCAAATGTGACCATCCACCTGTTTCCAAGCACTTTAGCAGGCTTTTCATTGTTCATGTGACAAATCCCCAAATCTTCAGTACAACTTACAGTGATCTTCATGGTCTCACCATCTCACACCTCACTCCACTCTCTCTCTCTTTGTCTCTCTGATCCATCTGCCGGTATCTCAAATACCTGCTTCCTCCTACTATAGGCTGTTATCCTTGCATACAACACTCTTCTCCTTTCTTTTTACCTGCTTAACTCCTATGTATCCTTCATATCTTATCTCAATTATCTTTTCTCAAGAAAGCATTCCTTGACTTTCTGGACTACTGTAAACCTACCTATGACATATAATGTCTTAGCATCATGCGACTGTCCTCCATCTCTCATCACAGCTGAATTTTATATTTCCTTTGTGATTAATGCGGATTCCCTCTCCCACTGCACTAAAAGCTCCTTGAGGCAGGAGTAAGTTCAGCCCTTCACATGAAACTAGCACATAATTAAACATTTAAAAAACATTTGCTTAATGAATTACTAAATGGTTGAATAATCACTGTGATGATTACTGGCCACTTTGGTTTGGTTAGTGGTTTGGTATTAATCTGTGGACCACCAACCTCAGTTGACTTGTGACCGTTGTACCAATAATACTGGGATCCTAGCTTGTGGTTGCAAGTGAGTGAGTGGACAGACCTACAACTGGCACATTGTCACACCCTATTTAGCACATGGCTTTAAGTTGTCAGATCATGTTTGTTCATAGGGAAGAGCAACAAACTAAAATTCTCAATTCTGTCCTGGTGGATAACATAAACATTGATGTCTCAACACTTCACAGATGTCGAGGCAGTAAGTTCAACTCAAAACAAGGAAACACCACATTTAAAAAGTAAGTGAATATAAGAACAGATATAGTATAGATATGCTAATTTGCATTGGAGAAAAAGTACTCTGAGGCTGGCGCATTGTTCTAATTTTCAGCATGTGGAAGAACATGATAAGAAGTGGGTCTGGCTTGAGCTCCATCCACACACATTTCTGTCTGAATTATCCAAAGGATCTAATTAACTTATCCAAAAGGCAGTGTTGACTTTGAAATCATTGTACAACATGAGCTTTGAGGGCAGTATGATAAATGAACCACACATTTTCAATACAATAGCAAGAGAAAATAAACACTCATCATATTTTTCAAATATCATTTGAAAGAGTCAAAATTCTTGTAGGTATTTATAAGAGATAATTAAAAAATAGATTAGAAGGTGAGGAATAATTACTTTTCTTGAGTAAAAGATGTAAGGGGACACGACTAGCTGGAGTAAATCTTAGGATGTTTCTTATTTGCAAAATGCTACCAAGGAGCTCGGTAATAATTCACAAAGTGCATAAAGACTTAAAAGACTGCTGCCTTAATGGAGGCTTATTTTTCTGTTTTACTTATTAAGATCATCTCAATAATTCATTCATGGCAATACCTTTAATGAGAACAAAATCTCACGTATCTCATTTAAACTTGGCAACTGTGCTGACAGTTAATATAGTCTCGCACCTCAGAGCCAGCAATTGTAGAGCAGCCCTGGGCCGTTAGTAACTGAAACCATCCCATTTTTGATAATCCCAGGAACAGTTATGGCCTTAGGTGAATGGTTGAATTTCATGGTCATTTTCTAGGAAAACTTATTCATTATTCATTTGTGGGGAGGTGAGAGAACAATAATGAGCCCACACTGTAACTTCTGTTTGACATGCTGAATTGGTTGCTTTGCTTCTTTTGTGAGGGCAGCAACTGATTACCATTTTCTTGGAGGGAACAGGACTTCCTATAAAGATTTTACAACTTTCCTATGCACAGCACCTACACAGGTGATGAAAAGGGAGTCATGTAACACTAGCCTGCTAAACAAGGTGAATTCTCTGCTTTACTCAAACAGTTGCAAGTACACAGGTAATTTAGACTTCTTACCTGCATTTACCAGGGAATTTTATTAAGCTGCCATCATATCTTTCCTTTTTCATTTATCTTTTTACTATTCCTCTGAAGCAAAGCTGCCATCATTTCTTAGAGATACAATAAATAAAGTATTTACAATAGTTTTTCACATAAAAATGCTCTAGGTGATAATTTTCAAGATATTGTTTGAAGTAATATTTCAAAAGCAGACACTAATTTTAATACACATTTATGATAGTAAATACCTCATTTATATGACACCACTCACTACTATATTCACAGTAGTCTGATATAAAAAAGATTCCATTTAAATCCATTTTGTATCCAATGTGCCTGTTTTAAATTTGAGACTTGTTCTTGCCCTGGCTGGTGTGGTTCAGTTGGAATGTTGACCCGTAGACCAAAAGGTTGTGGGTTCCATTCCCGGTCAGGGCATGTACCCAGGTTGCAGATTTGATCCCTGCTTGGGGTGTGTACTCCACTACGGGTACCAATTGACATTTCTTTCACACATCAATGTTTCTCTCCCTCTTCCTCCCTTCTCCTCTCTCTAGAAAGCAACGAAAATAGGTCCTGGAGTAAGGATAAAAAGAAAGGGCTTGTTCTTGCCATAGTGAATTAAGTAAGAGAAGCTTATTGATCCAGGCACTGGTTTCTTGCATATTCTTTGCAAGAATATTGCATATTCTTGCCATTCTTTAAAAATATTAGAGTTAAAAGTGAGTAAAAGCCTGCATTTGAGGAAAAGAAAGAACAAATCACTATAAAAACTGGCTTCTATTTTACTTATTAAGATCGCCTTAATGATTCATGTGTGGCAATATCATCAACAGGTAATAAAATCTCATGTATCTCATTTAAGCTTGCTGTGCTGAAATCAGACAAGACAAATTATATTACATTTGGGTTTGCTACATGCAGAAGCATCCATACCTGATATAAGGAGGGAGAGGCAGAGTGATTCTGGTCCACTTGTTGAAAGTGTCTGACACCAGGACCCGCTGCAGGTGGTAACGACTGCATTCGACATTGGTAGGCAGACAATCCCTTACCAATGGGTGCCACGATAATCCAAGATCTACTGAGTATTCTAATTCAATAGCTGAAATAGGAAGCATTATTCTGATTAGAAATACACGTCCATAGACTCAGGAACTATGCTTACTTATGTTCCCACTTCAATCTGATTTCAATTTGATTTTCCCCCATATAATGTTTCCTAGTTTGAGATGCTTCCAGGTTTGATTTTTCCCTCTGTACATTACTAGCTATTATTTTGACTTTTCGTATTAAAATAATTTCTTTTAAAGGGATATAATCAAATGAAATGAAATGTAAGTAAATTTTACTGCATCATTCCTTATACTGAGCAACTTGAAGAACAACCATAACAAAGCTATTGCTTCATATACAATTAAAGCAATAGTCACAATAGTTATAATTTATATATATTTATGATTTAATCCAATAGTTATTCAATATATATTACATAAGTACATCTTTCTCTGCTGTGCAATGGGATACACAGGGACTCAGAGAGGCACAGGGGGTAAAGTGAGAGCCATGCAGTTTGGGACAAAACATGGTCAGCTTTGGGGCTTTGGAAAGATACTTCTTTCTTTTCTCTTCTGAAACATTCAATTCCCCATTTTATATTTTTCTCTCCCTATTCCCTTCTTCAGGCTTTATAAACTGCTTTAACCCTCACCTCCCTACTGAAATTACTTTCTTTAAGACTATGATTCTCAATCTTGGCCACACACTGAAATCAGTTGGTTATCTTTAGAAACTACTGATGTCAGGGTCTTCCCCTCAGTGGTTGTGATTTCACGCCTCCAGAGCATGACCAATGAGGCAGGAGCTTCAACGTTCCCCAGGTGATTCTCAGGTACAGCCAGCATGGGATCACTCACTACCCTAAATAATAGCTTGTCTCAGTCTTCACTGTACTTGTCCTCCCCACAGCATTGGACGTTATTGATCATTCCCTGAATCTTTAAATTTCCTTTTCTTTGGGGAGATATTATTCTGAATAAGTTGTCTTACTTTCCTTCTGACTCCTGTGGTAACTAACACAGCTATGGGCATTCTTCCAGAATCCAGTTCTGGTCTTCTATTCTATGTGTATACTCTTAGGGCTTCAGTTATTACCTCTCCACCAAGTTTTATATGTCTCAGAATTGATTTTACTTATTCAACAAATGTTCATTCAGTTGGCATGGTGTGGATGCTGGCATATTGTCATGCAAAGTATAGACAAAGTGCCCACTCTCCATATTGAAAGTCCTCCTCCCTGAAGAATATCTTCACTCCACATGACTTTTACCCAATAAAAGAGACAGTCATCATCATTTCCCCTCGTAAATAAACATCTTTTAAACTACTAAACTCTACCAATAACAATATTCTTGTACTAATTTTCTAGGCTCAAAATTTAGATGTTATTTAAAATTTTTACTTTTCTCTTTCCTTTACCCTGTTCAACCTGTCACCTAGTTTTGAGATGTGCTGCTCCTTTCGTTTTTGTCTGCATTGTCTTGCATCAATTGTATTCGTTCCATCTCTCTTCATGCTGCACAGGGCAGGTCTTCATTGCCTCCCATGGAGATTACCACAGAGGCTTCTTTGCTGGCCTTCACCAGCTCCTGAGTGAGTATCTCTAAAACATACCATGGCACTCCTTGGCACTTGTGCCTTCTTATTCATGACCTTGTCAAGCATAAATTCTCGTGACTGCTTTTTAAGGACACTGTTGCCAACTGTGCTCATCCACTTTCCTCTTTCACTTTATCATTCAGTTCAACCACTGATAAAATATTGCACCAAACTACAGTAGAAAGTACACATGGCTGAGCTTATGGGCTGTTTCAGTCCTAGTGCTGCTGTGGGATGACCATGTCATACCTTACCTCCTTGAGTTCTCATTAACCACTTATGCTAACGAGGGAGTAGGTCTCTTAGACCTTAAGGTCCTTTCCTATTTTCAAATTCAGCACTCTGCTCTCTCCTCCATTAGATGCAAATATTACCTGTCCAAGAAGGTCTGCTTAGTCTTCCTCATAGAACAGAAGAGCTCCCAACACTGTTTCTTTGCTTGTGCTGCCAGACAGCATCGGGTGTTCTCTCCTCTCCATTCACCCCTCACATCTACTTTAACAATCAATGCCACCTGAGACTTAGCTCTCGTGTGAAATCTCACCACACTCCTTGGATTGACCATTCATTGGTCATCTCTCTCCTTTGAACTCTCATCACATTTTGCATCAGTACCCCTCCATGAAGCATTTGACTCAGTCATTTACTGGACTCTTCACTTTTTTGAAGTATTCCTTTGACTAGACTGTGTCTGTTGAAGACAGGGTGCGTACCTTATACTTTTCTAAGTTCCACTCCTACTGTGGGATTCCCCCTAAGATATCTGCATTAAGTTTAAACTAATGAAAATATGAAAAATCTGGATTTTGCAGGACCTTGGAAGTAACCAAATTCCTCAGATTTTGGTACCGCAAGAATCTAAAACAGAACAAGGTCTTTGTGAACAGTCCAGTTTGAATCTCTTGGGAGCCGAGTGACATGGGGTGGTGAAAGAATAGGAGGCCCCCAGAACCCTGATAGGTCTGCAAGTTCTGATAGGTCTCCAAGTATCTAATGTTTTTATTTCTCCTAAGATAAGTCCATGAATGTGTGTGTAGGGTATGTGTGAGTGTGAGTGTGTGCATGTGCATCACAACTTAGAAGACATAAACTGGTCACCATTAATAACTGTGGCTTAGAATATGATATAACTTATGATGGCAAAGAGTAAATGAGACTCTTGCCATCATGAGTCTTTGGCTAAATGAGAACCAAATTTTATGATTCCTGGGGAGATGTAAAGGAAATAATAACTGGACCAATCTAAAGCCCCATGAATTGAAACTCATGTATATACAAATTTATATGAAAATCCTACTTCTTATTCTGGCATTCTCTATGTGTTTAGATTCCTTTATTCCATAAATCTGATACTAAAAAACCCTGGATTTATAAACAGTTATAAATTGGTGGTTACTATTTATATATAAAAGAAGTCTTCATATATATACACTTAAAAATAAGCTCAATATTCTTATGCTTTAAAAAGTAAACTTCTAGATACACTTTGCCTCTCATACAACCAAAAGAAGGACAATGACAAATTTAAAAACAAAAAAACAACCAGAACTTCCAGAAAAGCAAACTGTATGAAAATCTAACAACCAAGAAGTTAAAGAAGAAACATTAACCCAGGCTAGTAGGAGGAGTAGAGATGGGTCAGGGCAGAGAGGACTCTTGGCAAGGCAGTGCCTGAAGGACCAGGTGGGTGAGGTAGCAGCTGGTAGAATGAGGTAGGCAAGACAGCGGCTGACAGGCCAGGTGGTCTGACATTCATGTGGATAAACTGGAAGGAGCAACTGGAGAGCCAGAAAGACTGCAAAACCCAGGGATCCGGGGCAGGGAAACAAAACTTCAAAACCTCTGGCCATAAAAACCTGTGGTGGTGGTGGTGGTGGGTGAGACTCCTAGCCTCACAGGAGAGTTCATTGGAGAGACCAAAGGGTCCTAGAATGTATATACAAATCCATCCACCCAGGAGCTGGCACCAGAAGGGTCCAATTGACTTGTGGGTTGTGGGGGAAGTGACTGAAAGCCAGGTGAGAGTTGAGCAAGTGGCATTGTTTCCTCTTGTACCCTTCCCCCACATATAGTGCCACAATGTATTCACATGGGTTGTCCCACCCTGGCGAATACCATACAATGTAACAGGTGCACCAACACAAAGAAATATAGCCCAAATGAAAGAACAGATCAAAATGCTAAAGAAACAATTAAGCGATGAGGAGAAAGCCAACCTATCAGATGCAGAGTTCAAAACACTGCTAATCAGGATGCTCACAGAAATGGTTGAATATGATCACAAAATAGAGGAAAAAGTGAAGGCTATGCAAAGTGAAATAAAGAAAAATACACAAGAAACCAACAGTGAAGGGAAGGAAACCGGGACTCAAATCAACAATTTGGAGCAGAAGGAAGAAATAAACATTCAACCGAAACAGAAGAAACAAGAATTCAAAAAAATGAGGAGAGGCTTAGGAACCTCCAGGATATTTTTAAATGTTCCAACATCCGAATCATAGGGCTGCCAGAAGGAAAAGAGGAAGAGCAAGAAATGGAAAAGTTATTTGAAATAATAATGGAGAACTTCCCCAGTCTGGCAAAGGAAATAGACTTCCAGGAAGTCCAGGAAGCTCAGAGAGTCCCAAAGAGGTTGGACCCAAAGAAGGACACACCCAGGCACATCATAATCACATTACCCAAGATTAAAGATAAAGAGAGAATCTTAAAAGTAACAAGAGAAAGGGAGACAGTTACCTACAAATGAGACTATCAGATAAATTATGAAAAGAAACCTTACAGGCAAGAAGGGGCTAGAAGGAAGTATTCAAAGTCATGAAAGGCAAGGACCTACATCCGAGATTACTCTATCCAGCAAAGCTATCATGTCAGATGGAAGGGCAGATATAGTGCTCCCTAGGTAAGATAAAGTTAAAGGAGTTCATCATCACCAAACCCTTATTATATGAAATGTTAAAGGGACTTATCTAAGGAAAAGGAGAAGATCAAAACTATGAACAGTAAAATGACAACAAACTCACAATTATCAACAACTGAACCTAAAAAAACAAAACCAAAAACAAACTAAACAAACAACTGGAACAGGAACAGATTCACAGAAATGGAGATCACATGGAGGGTTATTGATGGGGAGGGGGAGGGAGGAGAATGGGGGAAAAGGTACAGGGAATAAGAAGCATACATGGTAGGTACAAAATAAACAGGGTGAGGTTAAGAATAGTATAGGAAATGGAGAAGCCAAAGAACCTATATGTATGATCCATGGACATGACCTAAAGGGGCAGGGGGAGTCTGGTGGGAGGGCAGTTGCAGGGCAGAAGGGAATAAAGGGGAGAAAAAAATTGGACAACTATAATAGCATAATGAATAAAATATACTTAAAAATAAAAAATAAACTTCTAGACATCAATATTATGACTAAACTGCAGAACAATGATCATTTAGAACCACTTGAAATCTATCTGGATGGAAATCCTACAACTACAGAATTAAAGAAGCCACATTGAGACTGGTAGCAGGGAGCAGAGATGCAAAACAGGTTGGTCTCAAACCCATGTGTGGTAGATAAAAATTGGAAGCGATATATAAGGAGCAGAGGTACTCTGTGAGGAGCAAGGGGTCCCAGCCCCACACCAGTTCCTCCAGCCCAGGGTTCCAGGGCCAGGAAAAGTCCCTGTAACTTCTGGCTGTGAAACTGGGGGGATTGTGGCTGAGTGAGACTGAGGGCTTCTGGAGTTCCAAGCAGTTGCCCTTGAAAAGCCTGGGTATGAACTTACTCAGAGTCTGAGCTCCAACACTGGGGCAGCAGCTTACTGTACTAAGATACATACAGGGAGGAAGTGAATTGACTGGCATCAGGGAGGGGAGCTGGGGAGCACAGTTTTCTGTCAGACAAAAGTGCCAGCATAAGCCATCATTCCTTTGCCCTTTACCCACAGAGCCAGCAGGTGGGTGTCCTGTCTGAGACTCCATCAGCCTGGCTCACACTATTTGTCCCACCCTAGTGATTCTGAGACCTTGCCTCACCCAACTTGTGGACCCACCCAAGCTGTTTCCAATGGCTTATCCAGACAAATGGCCTATCTTGGCCCATGCTTCAGATTTTCCTAAAAATCCCTCAAATAAGCAGCGCCTGGCTTTGGTATGCCCCATACCTCTTCTTAAGTGGCCCCAGGCCTGGCTCTTGTGGCAGTCAGCCTCGGTTCAAAGCTCGGCCTCACCCAGGCACCTCCAAGCCTGGAACAACTAGCAGCCATCTGCAGATGGCTTTGAACTTTGTAGCCCATCACTTTGTAGCCCATGCCAGTAGCCCTAGGCAGAACACAGGCAGGGCTGACCTTGGCTGATACCTCCTAGGAGGCTCTAGAGACAGCACACGTAATGAACAGCTTCAGACTACAACCATGTACCACCTCCAAAAGTGACACACTTAAGGGTGGACTCAGTGGCCACCAGAGCCTGACCAAAATAAGTTCTATTCTGTGGGGTGGGGCCCTGCAGAGCAGATCCTCCACAGTGGTTGGAGGTTGTGTTCAGTGGTTGTAGCCAGTACTTGTAGCTGATCCAGCTGGGGGTGAATCCTTCCCATTGATGTGCCAATAGTAATCAAGGCTCAACTACAACTGAGGGTATACACAGCCCATATGGGGCTGGGGGGTTGGGGTACACCTGGCGTTCCCAGCTTGGGTGATTGAGGAGGCTGTGCCGCTGGACCCTACAGTACATCTACTACATTAGGTCACTCTACCAAGCCCAGAAGACATAGCAGCTCTACCTAATACACAGAAACGAACAGAGGGAGGCTGCCAAAATGAGGAGACTAAGAAACATGATGCAAATGAAAGAACAGATCAAAACTCCAGGAAAAGAACTGAACAAAATGGAGACAAGCAATCTACTAGACGCAGAATTCAAAACACTGGTTATAAGGATGCTCAATGAACTTAATGAGGACTTCAGTAAAGAAATAGTAAGCATAAAAAAGGTATGCAAGCCAAAAAAGAACCAGTCAGAAATAAAGACTACACTAACTGAAATGAAGAATAATTTACAGGGAATCAACAGTTGAGTAGATGAAGCTGAGAATCAAATCAATGATTTGGGATATAAAGAAGCAAAAAACACCGAATCAAAACAGGAAAAAGAAAAAAGAATCCCAAACAATGAAGATAATGTAAGAAGCCTCTGGGACAACTTCAAGTGTATCAATATTTGTATCATGGTGGTGCTGGAAGGAGAAGAGAAAGGAAGAAATTACCTACTTGAAAAAATATTGACAGAAAGCTTCCCTAATCTGCTGAAGGAGACAGACATGAAAGTCCAGGAAGCACAGAGAGTCCCAAAGGAGAAGAACCCAAAGATACCTCCACCAAGGCGCATGATAATAAAAATGCCAAAGGTTAAAGACAAAAATACAATCTTAAAAGCAGCAAGAGAAAAGCAGTTAGTAACTACAAGGGAGCTCCCATAAAACTGCCAGCAGATTTCTCAACATGAATGAAAAAGGTGAAGTTATTAAGAAGTATAAATTGGTTGTTTCAGAATAGTCATGGGGATATAAAATACAGCATAGGGAATATAGACAATAATATTCTAATAATTATGTATGTTGTCCAATGGGTGCAAGATTTATCGAGATGATTACATAGTAAGTTACATAATGTCTAATCACTAGTGTATACACCTGAAAGTAATATAATGTTGTATGTCAACTGTAACTGAAAAAAATGATTAGAAAATAAAGTTCCAAAACTTGATTTACATACATTTTTCAAGACTGCAGTTATGGTTTGGTTTAGAGGGCACCTGTGTTTTTTTTTACGGACTTATGAGAGACTCCCATTTACACATCTCTGTCCCTCCCTGGATATGCAATACTCACCATAACAAGAGTCTGTGACTGAGCACGAGGCGGCAAAATCTATCTGCAGAAATGAGTCCTCATTCACAGCAATGTCTGTGGTGACTACATAACGGGTGCTGGCCTTCTCGATGAAGACCAGGGCATCTCCGGTAGAGCCACACACAGGCATCTTGGTGCCTCCAGGGTGAAGTAGCCATTTCCTACTCTCCAGAGTTGTAAAATCATCTTCCAAGACTGTATTACCAGAAATATTTCCTCCAATAAGAATCTGGAATATATTTTTAAAAACCCACAAATTTTTAATTTGGTTTTAAGATACATGCAAGTACAATTTTTTTGTGTTTGTTTTCAGCTGTTGAAACAGAACTGGCATTATACAGCAAACACAACACTAGGGGCACTTTCAGAATGCTCTTGTTTATGTGGTCTGCTTGCCCATTTGGCAAGAAGCTACAGAAAACAAATAGAAGGATTGACAAAACCATTCACAGCCTTCATGGGCCAAATTGTGCCTTTGGAAACAACATGTGCCCAAACTGGGAAAGCAGAATTTGGCTAACATGTGATTATTTTTAATGTAAAATTTCTATTTAGGGACAGTTGTATCCTAAGGCATTTCATTTTAATTCTTTGTGTGGATTCTACAGTTTGTTAACAGGTTCTGTTTGATATGCATTTTATTATGTATGAAGATCCTTTAGAGTTGTCCATAGGATATTAGGGAGATTTATTTATTTTTTTCTTCAAAGGCTAGGAAAGAGGATTTGGGAGTTATTGCATGTGGCACCAATACTAATTTGCACATTTTCCTTTTCAGAGAATTATAACCTTGTCTCACGCTTGATAAAGTACTTCTATCCATATGGCAGTATCCTCTCTGAGCAGGAACTGGGCCCTCTTTTGTGTCCTTTATTTTTATAGGCTCAGGCAATTGAAGAAAAAGAGAATAAAAGGAAGTTAAATGCCATATCTAATTTAGCTGTGTGCCATGAGGCCAGTCACTCAACTGTCTGTCCTGGGCTTCCTCTGCAGAACTAAGGGGTTCGACTAAATGCTATCTAAGGCCACATTCAGCTCCAGTGACAAAATTATAGCAGTTACCCTAAAGGGACTGACCTGGTCGATAACCCAGGGACTGTAGAAGTGCCCATTTTCCGATGGTTGCCACCAGCGAAGGCGAGTGGAAGCAGAACGGGCTTTCATGGGTATTTCCAGGGCGATGTACCTGCCCACGTTGCTGGAGTTGCTGAAAAGGAACTCTTGAAGGAGACTCCACGAGAGACCACCATTGAGAGAATATTGCAGAAGCACAGGTTGGCTCCTGGGATCTGGAACACCTTTGCCACATCCCAGCCTCATGAAGAACTGCACAAATCTGACATGAGTAAATTTACTGTAGCTATCTACTTCAGTGAGAAATCCACACCGTTAGCAAAAGACAAGCACACAGGGTAATCAGGGAATGCATGGTTTACTGAATATAATGAATTAACGGATGTCTAAGGAAATAATTTCAAAGCCCAATTTTCCTTTTTAACGTGAAAGGGAGTTAATAAAATGTGAAACCTGAAAAAAGGCAATTCTTCACCCGTATTCACATTTTGCGCCCCTCCACAGAGGTGAGTATGAGGAAAGGAGCATTCACTGTACCCTTTGGCTATTCTGTAAGTAGATGGGAGGGGCTCACCAAGTTTGGAGTATGTATTATTACCTACTTAAGATAAATTTGGGTTCTTGTCCTTAGTATCTGAAACTGGGGGAATATAATCAATGCAGTTTATGTCATTTATTGGCAAAATTGTCCATTTTCAGGATATACCAGTAGTTTTTTAGATTGCATATTATTGGTTTTGGGAGACACATTTAAATTCACCAGTTGTTAACACCTCTTTGTAAAAGGTCAGGCATCTTTTGTAAGAGGTGTGTGAAGCCTGGGCCTCTTTTTTGCCTTTTTTTTTTTTTTTTTGCCAGGGGCAGGGAAGCATGAGTGTGGAGCGGTGGTGACAGTGGGCTGTGCCAACTTCTGACTACTGCTGGGTCTGCGATGCATGGTACTGGCCATCAAGAACTGTGGCGGGAAGCCAGTGAAGCCTGTCCAGCTGGCAGGGAGGGTAGACAGAGTGGCAGCAAGCAGCTGGGGTGCCAATGAAAACTAGCTCACATGTTATCACTGGCAGGCAAGCGGCTGGTGCCTGATCTGGCTGCTGTACTACCTGGTAATGCAGAATAAATTTCATGTGTTACCCAACATACACACCCGATTAGGTATGCAGGTCATGCATATGAAATATATTGGAGCTTATAACAAAGGTTATAGTCCCATATATAAAGCCATGCATTCTTCATGGGTTCCTCCTATCCCCCATCTCCATTTACTGGGTATTCATTTATCTCATAACCTGAGAAAATTGGGATTTTACATGGAGCATTTTGAGGTTAATATATGCAAATCCTACACAGCATGCTACAGAGATGAGATAAATAATGGAGCTTTTAACATTGGATTAATAAAAAAAGCCATGGTTAGTACCAGTGATGTTTATATCTATAAAAATAATAATCATTCACAGAGAAAAACTTTTAGGCAATTCTCTACTTGTATTAGAAAAATGTTTATATTAATTTAGTCATAGATAAACCATGTAAGATTATTTAGAAAAACCTAATAATTTTTAAATTAGACAACTCAGCTGCCAAAGATAAATCTGAAATAAAGAGCATCATATTAAATCATGTACACTAAAATAGGATGGTGATAAATAAAATCTTTCTTCTTCTAACTCTAAAATTATTATCCCACAGATAGAATTGTATTTTCTATGAAGCATAATCAAATTTATAAATTCCATAAATAAAGATTTAGGAGGAAGAGAAAGATAATATGTTATGATATATTTTAATTTACTCTGAAATGTTTCAAAAGGCAACAACATCAGTTTTTTGTTTGCTTGCAAAAATAGGTCAGGGTTCCATTTTACACATGTAAATTCTCTTTTTTATTTTCCCGGCTAAGTGTTTGGCGCATCAAATGGTCAAAGGATATCCATTTTGACAGGACATAATCCTCTGAGCGACTTTAAAACGTTTGTTACTGAGTGAATGTGCTCAACTTAGAAAATGAGCACTTAGTACGTATGAGTGAACCATTGGAAAGAAATGTTTATAAAAAGTAAGGCCACACTTCAAAGTTCTTAAATTGCTAAAGGATATAAAATTAATTGTGAGTAATTTGAGAATGTATTATATTTCAATTAGGCTTTCTACTAAGCATGGCATAAATAATTTCTACACATTCCAAGTGCTAATGAGAACTATTCTATAGAAGATGAATAAAGAAGATACAACTTTGTTTTCCTGAAGTTAAAGTTAAATATTGTCACTTCCTAGTCACCATCTTGAAAAACACCAGATATTAACTTTGTCTGTTTATCTGTGTTTCATTTCTGATCTAGTTATTGCACAAAGCTCTCCCAGTTTTATAATGAAAATTATGTAAATTGTGTCTTAACGGAGTTTTTGATAAGAGTGAAACAGCATTTCCAATGGAAGACCTTGTCTTTGAGATCTCTGCTTCTTTCTGATTTAATTGTTTTCTGCCACTGTGCATTATATGTAATTTCCCAACAGCATTCCAAAGTGATTACCTAGCGTGTGATGAATCCAGATCTCGTGTCATCAACATGCGCAGGCCCTCCTCATTGAAAAAGAGGTTGTTTCCGCTGGACAGGATTCCACACTTCCGAGACGGCTTTCCACCACTCATTAATAAGAATCTATCCGATTCTAGTTGACCTGAAAAGGTGAAATATATTGATATACTTAAATATAATGTTAGAATGTACCTTGAAACCATAAATATAACAATTTTATATACTACTTGGGAAAAAGAAAAAATCTTTAATCTACTATCTTAGCATAGATAGTTATAACATTTGTTTAAGACTTTATTTTATGAGGATATTTTCCCATAGTTTTATCCAAACTATGGATAAGCATAGAGTGCATATCCAAAGGATATATAATTGAGAATAACTTCAATGATTACATCATATACATTTTTTCATGTTTTAGTCTTATCTTCACATATAATGACATTAGATTCTAGGTATAACTGAGATACAGAAAGTGATAAGAGGCTAATTAATGGGTTGGTGATGAAGCAATGAAAGGAATTTATACTCTGGAAACTTGTTCCCTCCACCCAAGAAGATTAGCCCTCCATAGAAATTTTATAAAATTACCATCAATGAGAAATTACATGTGAAAGAGAGTGATGAAAATAACCTTAGTTTTTCTCAGTTATCTTCTTGTTCACTCTCAATGGCCATTGTTTCAACAATGGAACCCTATACATTCAGAACTAAATGAAGACTTGGGTGATTTCAATTGTAGTGATAAATAATGAAATATTCGAGTAGAACTTAACAATTACTTTTTTATTACACCTTGTGTTTAATATGTAAATTCCTTCACAAAACTACATATAATTTATAAGAAAAGATTACCTTCAAAATCATCCTTGAGAAAATCAGGATTTTTGGTGCTTATTTTACAGGTTGGACCTGAGTAGCCAGGATCACATATGCACTTGGTTCCATTGATACAACTCCCATGTCCATTACACATCTCTTCACACTGGGGACCAATGTAGACATTATCAATGGCCCATGTCACTGGCTGAGAGCCAGCAGGGTAAAATCCTTGGTACCATCTGAAACGCACAGATCTGGAAAAGAGGTACAAGTCTTTCAAAATCTAATCAACAGAACAACATACCTTCAAAGTAGGCACATCTGATCAATGAGCAGTGGGCAGTTACTACCATGGCACCACACTCAGAAAGAGAAAACATAATTCAACATGTCAGGGACACCAACTCCATTTCTCAGTGGGATTTTGCCAATAAGGTTCTTGGGTCTGATAAGCTCTTCCCAATTCTATCACTATGTCAAAACTCCAACTTTTTCAATATTGACTTTCTGGGTGAAGCTTTCTCCATCCTACTATTTACACTCTGTATAACTAAATTTTTATTTTAATTGAGGTAAAATTCACTTAACACAAAGTAATCATTAACTATTTAAAGTATACAATTTGGAGGCATTTAGCAGATTCACAGTGCTGGCCAACCATCACCTCTACAGAGTCCTAAGACATTTTCATCACCCTAAAAAGAAACCCTGTATGCATTAAAAAGTCCCCCTACTCCCTGCCTCTGGCAACCACTAATCTACTCTGTCTCTATGAATTTACTTATTCTGGGTATGAATTCATACAATATGTGACCTTTAGTGTATAGCTTTGTTCATTTAGCAAGATGTTTTCAAGGTTTATTGATGTTGTAGCAAATATGAGAATTTCACTCTTTTTTTTTGACTAAATAATATTCCATTGTATGAATATACTGTTGGGAAATGCCCTGCCTGGTTTCAGAAGCTGTAACCCCCCATGACTAAAGGACCTTAGGAACATAAGCCACTAAGGAGGCAAAGCTTATCTTACTGGCAGGGGTGCTGCTTCCGCCCCCTTTTACTACATCCTGCTTGGCCCCAGGTGGATGACTAGTTAGCCAATGATGGGTAAGATTCTTCAAGGGAGGGATGACCTAAGACAGGTACTGTCATGAAGGGCCCTCAGGAAGGGACTTGGGGGACTATAGAAAAAGGGGGTGATGGACCCTCACTCCTCAGCTTTGACATGGTCTGAGTCCTCATTCTGTCTGCAAGAAGTCTCCTAATCTCTTGGCTGCCTTACTTCCCTGCCTGACTTAAACCTGAAACAATGCTGGAAGGTAGTGCAGCACTGGGCAGGAACAGGTGGTTCCTCGGGGCAATCAGGCCTAAGACAGGATGCATAAAATCCTGTGAAACCTGCTTTGCTAAGAATGTCCTCAATTTTCTGATAAGGGTCCAAGCATAAAATGAGTTTGTTTTCCAAAGTTTTATGGCCCTTTAGCTATCTGACCTTGACTCAGAATAAGCCCTCATAGTTCTTTGAATGTTATCTATTCTATTGTTTGATCATTACTTCCTGACAATGATGAATGAGGACCTTCCTCGATGTAATGCTCCCAGAAAGCAATAAAAGCCTGTCCAGGCAAGGATTGGGGTGATTTCTCACTCAGAGAGTGGTCATGCTGTCCCTTTTCTCCACAGGACTTCTGTAGTCTGTGTGAATTTGTTCATCACACCCACAACACCTTGGACACCGATAGCCTGAGTCCAAATCAGTATACCAACTTTATTTATCCATTCACTAGCTGATGGACATTTGTTTGTTTCTACCTTGTGGCTATTGTGAATAGCGCTTCTGGGAACATTCATGAGTGAGTATTTGCTTAAATACCTGTTTTCAATTCTTTTGGGTAAAGTAGTGAAATTACTAGGTCATATAGCAAATAACTAATCATTTAATTATTCTCTCTTGTTCTCTCTCTTCCATAATTTTGATGAAATTTCCATTATTATAGTTACCACAGGTGCATGTATTTAAAAGCATACCTATTCTCCTTATTGGCTGTGAATTCCTAGGGGCCAATCTCCATGCCTTTTTCTTCTTTGCACCTTCCATGGTACCCCATACAGTATGTAGATACGCTGGGTGCTCAATAAATCTTCGTTGTGTGTTTTGTTATGAAAAGCCTTAATGGCCAAACTAAGGTGTTTTGGACTTTATTCTACTGGTCAGAGAGAGCCCCAAAAGATTATTTTAAAGACAGGAGTGATAAAATAAGATTTATTTTAGACAGACATCTCTTATTTCTTAATTTCTTATTGTATCAAAGATAATTTTTCTTTTTATTTGCAAGTGAATTGTCTTATATTGTTGATGATAACTTAGCCCTTTGGAAATAATCTACATACTTAGGTAGAAGTCCAGAAATAGTTTAGCATATTTTATTATGTACAAAACTCAGCTCAGGGAAGAAGGATTTATTTTAGAGGGGACAGATATAGAGATGGCATGTATATTTATTTTGGTATCCTGTGAATCTGTCCAATTTTCAATTATCATAGAAACCAAATACACAATAATTTTTTAAACAGAAATTAGAAGTCAATATTAGAAGACTTGATTAGATTTCTAAAGTTTGGTAGAGAGTAAAGCAGAAGGAGTCAAGTTCCTCCATATAATTTTAACCCTAATTTCACAGTTTATAGCAAGACTCTAACTATATTAAGCTGCCCCCAAAATGCCAGTTTATAATAAAATTTTACTTTCAAATACTTATTAGAGTTTAGTCTTGGCAAGAAGCTCTTCCTACCTTTTGAACTTTCAGATTGCTGAGTTGAGGGAAATGGCCGGAGTTTTCCTTTGAACAAAAGTCTGCATGGACTTTTAACTTCTTATTTATTCAAATGTTCTGAATACAAATGAACCACCTTGGTTGGATATTTATTATTGTTCACCTGCCTTGACACAGAAACTGCAAGTGCTATAATAAATGGGCTTAAAGGTCTGGTCTCACTGTGGTTGCCTTCTGCTGAAATCTTATTTTGAAAATTTCTCACTGCCACCCTCCCTGGCAAATGTCAGCATCTGTTCTCCTAAGCCAGTGATATTCAAAAGGATCTGTTCTTTAAATGTAAACTTAAAGTTTCAAGCACACAACAGTGCTTTCATTAAACAGGGATTTTGGTTGACTCATTATGAAGCTGTATAAAGCAAAAGCAATTAGGAATTTCAAAGGAAAAAGACGTTAGACAAAAAGAACACAGGTGATGTGAATAAAATTCAATGGAAGCTCAATAGTTACACTTCAAGTGTGAATTGACTATATATGGAAGCAAAAATGGCCATTTCTGCACCTGATAACATTTAAAATACTTTTTATGGTGCCCACTGTCCAGTAAATGTACAAAAAGGGTTACTTTAAACATGGGCTAGACATTTTCCTTTTAGGATCTGCACTTGTGCCATTATTATGTACCATGCTGAATACAAACCAAGGGATGGTTCACTGAGTTGGAGAAAATTTAACTTTTGCCTTCCAGCAATTCATGCCTGTGTGGGTTTTAAGAATACTTTCAATTCTTTTCCTGAAACAAGGGCTAGACCACATTATGGAGGCAAGTTCTTTTTGCAGAAATGGTTGAAGGCAGTTTGAAAGATGGCTTTATACCATCGTGAGAGTGGGCATGCCTCCTTAACAGATTTAGTTTCTTTTCATGGAAATAAAAGCAACATGGAGTACAAATAATATGATGGTCTAAGTTCTGTGCCGTTATAATTGGGGGAGGTATATTTTAAACTGACACCTGTACCAGTCAGTGACAATATGGATCTCTGCATTTTTCTTGTTCAAATTGCCAAATCACATCACCATGCCTTATGTGCAAACATAGCCTGGTGGACATAACCAAATGCTAAGTCAGGCAGGCTCCATGACCCCAGAGCACTGTCCTAAGAATGGATCTGTTCACTCAGAACCTCACATTGGCAGATCTTTGTGACCTTATTTCCTGCTCTTTTAAATAGTATTATTTACATGTGGGAACTTACTGAAGCAAGTCTTAGTTATCAAAACAATCTAAAGTCATGGCCTATAACCCACATGTAGAATTGTTTCCTATTTAATGTAATGCTTAGTTGGGCAATGAAAGGAAATTAGAGGTCCATTAAAGTAAAAACCTAGAGCTTCTCATACCATAATGGTCATAGTATTGGTCATAGGTGCCTAAGTGATTGGCTCTCCAGGCTTTTTCCTGCCTACACTGCCCATAAACAGGGATTTGGGGCGGCCATTCTTCTGTTGCAATACTTGGCTTTCTGGCCATAGCTGACAGGTTCAGATTTTCTTTTCTAGAAGTGTGGAATCATGAGTTCCAGAAAATGAGAGCTGTGGTTGCTGAATGATGTTATTATCAGCATGATAAAAATGAGTATCACAACTTTTGTTGCTGATGGCTTCATATTTCTGGAGTGGAGTTGATGTTATCATCGCCCAGCATATTTCAAATAAATTCTTCCACTTTTTACTAAGCCTCTCTATATTTCTTATAATATATCATACTGACTAATACAACCGATTTTGGATAAAAAGTTTTTCCTGAGCTACCCATGCCCAGTTTTTTCATAGACGAGCTTATCCCCCTACCCCTATAGCAGTTTCCTGGTTGTGTTGGCTGAGTCCTCAGCTCTACCTATTCCTATGGTCTCCAGAGACTCCCCTTGCCTCCTCAGTTCTCACTTTTAAAGATCCTTGAGGGTATTTTGCTTAGTAATGCTCTTTTGAAAAAACAGGTCATCTCTTAGAATAATATCCTGCTGTAAACAGCAAGAATTAATAAATAATATATTCAACAACACAAAATATTAAAGCCTGTAACAATTGAATTGTAAAAATTATGAGAATTATATGAAATATAAATAGATTTATGTTAAAAAAAACTTCAGACTTTTGAAAATTCCCTTTGGCTCTTTTGGAAAAGTACTAGTAGTTTCGCTTGAAGACCCAAGACGTCTAATCATGCTGTTTCATATTGGGAATGTAAATCTATTTCCATCTTGAAAGTATGATATTAATACTTTATTTTTTTGATATACCCTGAAATGACAAGTTCTTTATTCTGAGGGCAAAGACAAATTTGAGTCAGGCTGCTTTATTGACTTCCTCTCTTTATTCACTTATACTATTAGTTTCATTTTTTTGAACTACACTTTTCATTTCATTTCCGTTAGAATTGAAGTCTTTCATCTCCAAATAGATTTTCAACAGGAGAGTCAAATACAGGGTGAGGCAGAAGTAGGTTTATAGTTGTTCATATAGAAAATTATATAATAATTAATAATAACAATACAAGAATAAACTCTGTTTCAGTTACTCATAACTGTAAACTTATTTTTGCCTACCCTGTATACATAACAAGAATGCTGAGAGAGGTTGAAAAACTAGAAATGCCTGTGGGGAGAGTGCTAACAACTTTTTATGAGACACTAGAATAATCTGTGGGCTTCCATGCTCCACACGTGTCTTCTCCTGGTGTGAGGCACATAGGTAGATATTTGAAAGTCATACAACTCTAACTGCATTTATATTGTGAAGGAGAAAGGAGTGGGGAAGGGTCGCAACATTAGGGGAAAATCATCTTTCTGTTGCTGCCCAATTTATCTAATAAAGACTGGTGGGGACATGAATCCCCCGACAGAGTACAATCCCCATGTGCTCTTTTAAATCTATCTCCAAATCATAAGTTAGTAGTGTGTTAGCTCAGTGTCCTACGTTTTAAGCATATATCAGTCAGTTTTAAGTGGAGAACTGAAAAAGAACTGTAAGGTGTAAGGTGGAGATTTCCCCCTGATAAAGTCATTGATGATGTCAGGAAGAAAACTGTCAGTGAAAACTAAATGTGGCATGAAGCAGCATGCCCTTACCCGCAAAGGTGCAGTTTCCCGAAGTGCACAACCTCCCTCCTCCAGCCCTGGGTGGTCCCTGCGTAGTAGGTGCTGCTTGGGTGGTGCTCAGTGGAGCACAAGGAGCTGACGTGGCTGCTGCTGTGGTAGCAGAGAGGGAGTAGCAGGTGCCAGGTCGCCCCAAAGTCCCGTGAAAATTCCAGTCTTACTGGATCAGCGGATGAGCTATCAGTTGAGCAACCAACATTGATCTTGGGGAAAAAGAAAAAAAAAAGGTACAGATTACCTCAAAGCAACAAGCCTTGAAATGATTCACCATTTCATTACTCTTGAGTCCATTTTCCTGGAAACTGTCTTGCTGAAATATTTAATACTATGAAATTCTGTTTTGCTTGAATAATATCATATATTACCTTAAATAATACTTTTTGATAAAGAACCTCAGTGGGTCTCATGAAAAATTTATTTCCCCTCATTTCATAAAAAACTAGAAAGTGGGTAAGGCAGAGGCTGGCACAGAATTCCAAATCTTACCCTTGGCCTACTTTCATAGCCAAGCCAAGCAAATAGTAATGAAAAGACTATTTCCCTAATTCTAACCATGAGGTTTTTCAAGTCTGCTAGACAGGGAGACCTTCTATTTTCATTCTGGTGACAACTTCAGAATACATGTAATCCCACTTTTGCACAAGGAGAATCTTCAACATGTATTTAATATTAAAATGCCATTTCCCTGACGTGGGGAGAACATTCTTGAAAGAACTTTTTCACCATTGAGGAAATAACCATTCCATTCCATTTTCCATGTAAATTAAACTAAAACTTAATTACATAAATGCATGTGATTTTGTTTATGTTTTCCTCTTCCCTTTGGATTTAACATTTTCTTGCTTATCACAGCAACCAAATCATATATATTTATATTTATATTTATATTTATATTTATATTTATATTTATATTTATATTTATATTTATATTTATATTTATATTTATATTTATATTTATATTTATATTTATATAACACTGATTGTTGTTGAACGTACTACTCTTACTTTCTGGTGAATAAACTGTTGAGATTTGATAACCTTTTCAACTATAGGCATTGGTTTCTACCTGCACTCTTTGGATAACAGAACTCTTAAAGGCCAGAGGTGCTACTTTTTACTAACATTCAAAGCATAACTGTTAGAAAATATAACAGAAAGTTATACAGGCAACATAGTAAAATCAGAAAATATAACAGAAAATTTAGAATAGATACAGAATAATTTTTTTGCTAAGGCATCATTTGATTCCTGACTTTTAAGATGAAAGAGACAACTCTAATTTAGAGAATACAGAGAAGCAATCTAAAATAAGTATTTAAACCTGTACTGATGCCCTTAGACACTATTTTAAGTAAGTCTGCCAAATGGTAGGTATGGACCTGATACGACACAAGTATCTTTGGAAGTTAATACTATTGAACACTGATGTAATGCACCTTGGGTTTCGCTACTTTTATCTAAGTTTTTGAAATACATAAAGGGGTTTTAATACATTATTAATTTGGTTTATTGAAAATATAGTTCATAAATATTAATGAAATAAACAGAAATTCTAAAAACAGTGCAGCATTACTTTATCAGTAAAATTCATGACACCATGGAAAATATTATATAAATGTGTTGGCATAATATAGACCATAGTTATATTGACTTGGGTCCTAAATGACACATAAAAATTACGAAAATAATAATACTAAAATCGTGTAGTCCTTTTTATATTTATAATGTTTAAAATGATTTATTTAATCAACTTCCCATTATACTAGTAGATGGGGAGATTGTATCATAAGTAAAGGACAAAAACTAAAAAATAAACCTTAGAATGATGATTGGTTCTACTAATAAAAATGAAGTATGATATAAAACCTCTTTAATCCTTGTATAAAAACAGAAAGCCGTGATGCACAAAATTATATGAGATTTCCCTCCTCTTTCCTAGGTTTTGTACAAGATAAAATTTAAAGTATTTCTGTTGGAACAAAGCCACATACCTCAAACTGTATGATGGTGTTCTCATTTACACTGAGGTCCCGAGTGGTAATGGAATGCTCACCCACTTCATTTGAAACAAATACCATGGCTGAATCTTCCTCGCTGTTATACAAAAAAAAACAAAAACAAGGAATCCATTTGGGCAAGAGTTCATTGTGATTTATATAGAGCAGTGGCTTCATTTTTTAGTTTTTGAATTCAATACTTACGGTGCTCCCTTTGAAGAATATGGGCAATAGAGACCAATGTTACCACCAGGGTAGAAAAACCAATTGTCTTCTCTGGGCCCAAAGTCGAATGTATCCAGAAGCATTACAGGGTTGTTTAAATTATTCCCATCAATAATGAAGTCATCAATGATCCAGATTTCTTCTTTCTTACCTAAGGCATTTTTGGATAAAGCAAGTTTTTTCAATGGTGAAAATCAGATGGACATTTATGCTCATTGGAAGAACATAAAGAACAGAAGGAACTCAGTAACAACAGGTTAAAACATACGCCTCTGCACAAAGAAATACTAACTATATAACAGTGTATTTACAGTGATTATACTAACAGTGTGAAACAAATTAAGCTTTCAATCATATTAAATTGACATAGAATGGAGCAGCCTTTAAAAATATTTTATTTATTTATTTTTAGAAAGAGGGGAAGGGAGGGAGAAAAACATTAATGTGTGGTTGCCCCTCATGCACCCCCAAATGGGGGCCTGGCCCATAACCCAGGCATGTGACCTGACTGGGAATCGAACCTGCAACCTGTTGGTTTGCAGGCTGGCACTGAATCCACTGAGCCACACCAGTCAGGGCAGTATGGAGCAGCCTTATTAATTCAAAAAAGATGTGACAAACAGCTTGTGAAAGTGTGTTGTCTTTTTTGTCATAGTGATGTTATGGACCCTCCCACTGGCAAGAGTGAGGTTTGAGTTTGTTTTCATGGTTTTGGGGAATATAAAAGACATCTGGATCTGTGGGTAAGGGCCGTCAGCCTTCAGGCTTAGAACAGGAGATACACTCCCTAGTCTGTTCAAGGAGCAACTTATGACTTTTTAGAGTTAACCTATGGTTTAACGTCATACTTTTGTCACCCTAAGGACCATGGTTATTAAAACATTGCCTAATGCATAATTTTATTTGATTGTTAAGAATGACACAGAATAAAATACTCTGCTACATACTTTATTTTTTTCTTAATGTTTTTAAAAACATTTATGTTTATTTAAATATATGTAGAAATATACAGAAAACTAGAATTTGATTCTATGACTTAGGCTGGGTGTTTAAGGAAGATATTACTAAATAAATAAGAAAGGCAAATCCAGACTGCTTTTGTAAAAAAAAAACAACAACAAAAAACACTGTTTACATTGAACTGGAAACAAGATGATGAGACCACGCCCAGCAGAAACCTCAAGATTTCCCAATATTGGTTTTTCACTGATTCCTACTTTTAGTACAATTCTTACATAATATAAAAAAAGATCTGGAAACAGGAGCCTGTGGAAAGAACCTCATGATTTATTTATTTTATTATATATATATTTTAAAGATTTTATTTATTTATCTTTAGAGGGGAAGGGAAGGAGAGAGGGAGAGAAATATCAATGTCTGGTTGCCTATGGTGCATCCCCTGCTGGGAACTGGCCTGCAAACCAGGCATGTGCTCTGACTGGGAATTGAACCGTGGTTGAAGAACCTGATGATTTAAATGGTCATTTCTCTTTCTCTCTCTCTTTCTTTCTCTCTCTCCATATACAGTTTTGAAAGTAGTTGGTGAAAACAATAAAGAAAAATCAGGTAAATATTCAAACATAACACAAAGACAATACCCTCTGGATTGTGAAACAGGTTATATTCTTTTTAGAATTTTTATTTGGTCTAAGTATAAAAGATTATATTTAATATAAATATAAAAGATCCAAAACATAAAAGATTATGCTGTCTGTTCACAACAAGTTAAAAACACTTATTTTGACTTATTAGTTATGAAGAAAATATTCAAATTAAATTTTAGAAATGGCAGCACATTGTTCTTATTTATTTCTGTGTTACCTCTGCAAAGTTCTACTTAATGTGATATCTCCATGCTTATACAGGCCATTAAGTGCATAATTTGGTAGAGTTTGGTCATTTATAATCAGTAATAAATAAAAATATAGGATGTGGTAAACATTAAAAATTTATAAAATCATTTTCTTTAATCATTTTGAAATCTATTAAATTATACATTCCCTTTGACTTATCAACTGAAACAAGTATATGTGATTTAAAACATTTCATTTTTCTGCATTATCTGCTTGGTGTGAATCCCCCTCACTTCATCATAGCAATTTGTTATAATATTCTATCTCACTAATAAAACGCCACACTCAAAGAACTAGGTATTTCTAAGCGATTTCAGCAAAAATGTAGTTACAGTTGATAAGTGCCTAATGGTAATGCTGGGTTATTTTTTAAAAACCTTAGATCTGTGACAAGATTCAGCTATATTTACATCATCAAGAGAATTTATGAGTCAAATATGAAGAGATGATAAAGATACACACAAAGTTAAATACTCATTAGGACTTCTCAAAAGTGAAGGCATGTAAAATGCGTGTGATGAATAGCTAAACCACTCAGTTGATACACACTTCATCTCACCTTAGAAACAAACATGTTAATAAGCCACAGTTTTCATCATAAGAGAACATATGCATTTTTACCATTATTATAAGGTTGCCAGAGCCTGAATCTTGTAGCATTGGTTTGGGCAGTGTATGGCAAAGGAACATTGATGAAAAGTATGTTGGTCAGTTGAGGGAAATAAAATTCATCCATCAGGTGCCAAGTGATTCCCCCATTGACAGAGAATTGTAAGAGAATAGAGTGTGACCTCTCTGGAGTACCTAGGAATAAGATAGTGCAGGTATAAAATAAATTGTACTAACAATGGGAAAACAGTATGCTCTTAGACTATTCTTTTGGTATCAGTACATAAGCTGACATACATTCATATAGAGGTTGTATAGTCCAAACATGTAAGAGGCAACTTAAAGTGATGACTGGTTGAATTTTCTGTATGAATGTGTCTCAAAAAACAAAACAAATCTTGGATTTTCACATAATAGTATCTCTCTCTTTCCAGCTATAAACACACATCTTTCTGTGTTTTATTTAGGAAATATGACATAAAAGATTTTTGATTCTATAGGCATTACAACTTTACAAAGGGTCAAACATTTAAAGACAGGACATAATAAAAAATCTACTTGAAAATTTGTTATATCCAAATGACATTATTTGTCAAGAAAGTTATTTAGTTAACATAGAAGGTAGGAATGACAGAGTTGGCTTTTTTGAATTCACATCTATAAAGAAAAACCAAAATTTTTTATAGGTTAAAAAGTTATATTAATTTTTATCTTATAATTATAAGTTAAAAAATTGTAAGTTGTATAATTTTTAACTACATAATTCTTACAGCTAGAAAGTAGTGGTAGAAAAAGACTCAGGGACATGATGATAAATTTAACTACCACAGAACTAGTATGTTTACTGTTGCTATATGAAATTATTATAAAATCACTAATCTTACCCTTACATTAATATGAATTTTATTATAGGAAAACATTTGTGAATATTATGCAGTCAAATTTGTTAGCTTTTCCATGCAATAAAATTTATGGACCTCAATTACATTATTGTGCATGAAGAATTGCACATGCATTCATGGGGGAGTTTTCTTGAAGGGAAATTATAAAATCATACCCATAGACGTGACTTACCTTTTGCTATAAATCTAAGTGAAAACTGGACATACATGGTATTGGTACAGTCTAGATCTCTTGAAATAAGCATCCTTAGTCCTTCCTGAAAGCAAAAACATATGTTAAGTAATTTTATTTCCTTTGAAAAATTATTTTCCTTTGATTTTTCCACAGCTAACTTGGATCAGCTAAATAACTGACATGTAATGATCAAGCCATATTTGGTCCAGTTTGAAAAGAAAAATGTATTGGGAGATGTGGACAGCTACATGCAAAAACATGAAACTCGACCACTAACTTATACTATACACAAAAGTAAGCTCAAGATGGATAAAAGAAATATAAGTCACAACACAATAAAAGTCCTAGAAAAGAACATAGGAAAATTTCAGACATTCCATGCAGCAATATTTTCACTGATATGTCCCCTAGAGCAAGGGATGTAAAGGAAAGAATAATTAAATGAGACTACATCAAATTAAAAACTTCTAAACAGCTAAAGAAAACATTAGAAAAGTGAAAAGGGAACCAACCATATGGGAAAATATGTCTGCCAGTGATACAAGGGTTTGATCTCCAAAATATGTAAAGAACTCACATGATTCCACACCAGGAAGACAAATAATCCAATTAAAAAATGGGCAAAGGACCTGAACAGACACTTCTCCAAGGAGGACATATAGAGGGCCCATAGACATATGAAAGGATACTCAGCATCAGTAGCCATCAGAGAGATGCAAATTAAAACCACAATGAGATATCACTTCACACTGGTCAGAATGGCTATGACACAAGCAACATACATACATACAAATAACATACATACATACAATCAACAAACCACCAGTGCTGATGAAGTTGTGGAGAAAAGGGAACCCTAGTACACTTTCGGTGGGAATGCAGACTGGTGCAGCCACTGTGGAAAACAGTATGGAATTTCCTTAAAAAACTAAAAACTGAACTGCCTTTTGACCCACAACTCCACTGCTGGGATTATACCCTAGGAATCCTGAAACACCAATTCAAAAGAACCTATGCACCTCAATGTTCATAGCAGTGTTATTTATAATAGCCAAGTGCTGGAAAAAGCCTAAGTGCCTATCAGTAAATGAATGGATGAAAAAACTGTGGTACATTTAGAGTTCAGGCCAAGATGGAGGCATAGGTAAAAATGCTTTGCTTCGTTTCACAACCAAAACAAGGATAATAACCAATTTAAAACAAAAATCAACCAGAACTGCCAGAGAATCAAAATTTATGGAAGTCTGACAACCAACCAGTTGAAGAAAAATTCATTCAGACTGGTAGGAGTGATGGAGATGGGCAGCCAGGACAGAGAGGATACACAGCAAGGTAGTGGACCACATGGACGAGGCAGGGGCTGACTGACCGGGAGGTCCCACATTTGCATGTGGATAAGCCAGAAGGAACAACTAGGGAGAGAGACAGACAAGAAACCCAGGGTTTAAGCGGCAGAAACTAAAGGCTCAAAACCTCTGGCTGTAAAAACTAGTGGAGGTTGTGGCAGTGGGAGAAGCTCCCAGTCTCACAGGAGAGTCTGTTGGAGAGGCTCACGAGGTCCTAGAATGTTTACAGTCCCAGCCACCTGGGAATCAGCACCAGAAGGGCCCAATTTGCTTTTGTGTAGTGGCGGAAGGGATTGGAAGTGGGGCAATAGCTGAGCAAGCAGCTTTGTTTCCTCCCTGACCACTCCCCCACATAGAGCACCACAATGCAGTGATGTGGGTTGCCCTGCCCTGGTGATTACCTAAAGTTCTGCCCCTCAAAACTTAACAGGTGCACCAAGACAAACAAACATGGACCAAATGAAAGAACAGATCAAAACTAAGTAAAAGAATTAAGTATTGAGGAGATACTCAACCTATCAGATGCAGAGTTCAAAACACTGGTAATCAGGCTGCTTATAAAAATGGTTGAGTATGGTTACAGAAAAGAGGAAGAACTGAAAAAGTGAAATAAAGAAAAATATA